>JAODYC010000060.1:19578-36710 GCA_026262405.1 Curvularia hawaiiensis
ACATACATACATACATACCATGTCTGTGCTAAACCAACTCCTAGCTCTCCACCCTCCCCGACAAAATCTCCTTCTCAACTGTAAGCCTCACCTCTCCCAAAGGCTTCACTGCGCGGCTCCCTCGCCGCGAGCTCTTCGACGTCCGCCTCCAACTCATGGCCGAAGACGACGGGTCCACCACCTCCCCTTTATCCGGCCTCGAAGCCACCGACCTGCAGCAAAACGTCTACGAAGGCGGGTACAAGACGTGGGAATGCAGTCTTGATCTCGTGCGCTTCCTGCTTGACCGGGGCCCCAGAAAGGATCTCGACGACTTGGTGCGTGTAGGCCACGTGATCGAAATGGGGTGCGGGAGTGCGCTGCCTTCGCTGCTGCTGTTTCAGTATGCACTGAAGGAGAAGCTAGGGATTTATTTTACGCTGACGGATTACAACGCCGATGTGCTGCGCTTGGTTACGCTGCCGAATCTGCTACTTGCGTGGGCGGCAACGCTGAGTGACGACGAGAGTGCGACGTTGTTTCCGCCTGAGACGCCAAATCCATTTCTCCATAAGACGTCTGCATCTGGAGAATCTTCCGCAGAGATGAAAGAAGAGAACGAGGCGAATGGCGACTTGTATATTACTCCTGCTCTTCTCCAAGCGTTCAAGACCTCCCTTTCGAGCACCGGTATCACGCTTACTTTTCTCTCGGGTTCCTGGGCCCCGACGTCTTCGCTTCTCCCGCTCATTCCCTCCTCGCACGATCTCAACACGTTCATTCTTGGCTCCGAGACTATTTACAGTCCTGCGTCGCTTACGGCGTTTGCGGACGCCATTGTGGCGCTCATGGGTCGCGTCAAGATGGCCAAGACATTGGTTGCGGCTAAGAGAGTTTATTTTGGTGTCGGGGGCAGTGTCGATGGGTTCAGAGAAGAGTGTAGTCGTAGGGGCTGTGTAGCGAGTGAGCTTGAGTTTGAGGATTTAGGAGAGGGTGGTGTCAGGAGGTGTTTGGTTGAGGTGCAGATGTATTAGCGTTGTGGAAATGCACGGTTACTGTGTTTGATTGATGAAGAAAGGGAAAAGAGACTCCGCTACAGTCAAGGATACAAGGATAAAAGTAAAGGGTATCTAGAAATTGGCTGGGAAGATCAAAGTAGGTAAAGTTGGAAGAAAAAAAGCGCCTATCAAAGCCATGGATATCACATCCAAGCACGCAACTTCGCTTCCGTCGCGAGTGCGCCCAATCCTCCTACTTCACCCTCACAGTGACAGCTGGGCCAGGCAACTCTTTTCGCCCCTCCCCATCCTCACTATCCCGCATAAGTCTCCTATACGTATCTCCCTCAGCCCTGAGCTGCTCTCCACGACTAACCTGCAGCCTCTCCACCCCCTTCCCAATTGTATCAATGTGCACCTGCACTGGAATCCCGCTCTTGTACCCCAGAATCTCGGGCGCAGCCACACCCTCACGCAGGTTCTCGAGCCCGGCCTGGATCTCTTGGAGCTTGAGCAGCGTCTCCGAGACATGGACAACGGCTTTTTGACGGTAGGCGCTGATGTTGGAGAGGAGGGTGAGGGAGCGCTTATGGGCTTTTACGTCACCACGGTTTCCGCCGAGTTTGGTCCAGAGCGAGGACAAGAGTTCTTCCTGCGAGCGCGTGATGGTTTGGTCGTCGGTGGTGGCAATGTCGAAGATGGTGGTGAGGCGTTCTTCCAGGTTGTTGAGGACGAGGAGGAGCGCTTGCGCAGTTTCAATCAAGCGGGTGATTTCATCTTTGTTCTTACTTACGTGCAGCACGTATTGGTCGAAGATGCGCTCTTGGAGAGAAGGTGGTGGTGCTACGAATGCGCCAGTCAATTGGCGAATCACCCTACCAATGGCACCGACAGAGGCTTCTTGGTCGGAGATACCGGCAAGGACATTCATAGTCCAAGTATTAGTTGCAATGACGCGGTCCATGGCAGCGCCAATGCGACTATTGTAGCGGGATAGATCCACTGATGCCTCGTTTGCGGTTTGAATGAAGTACTCAAACTCGTTCTCTAGTGCTTTTCGACTAGGTAGACGCGAGTGCTTGACCAAAATGCGCAGATCACGGATCGCAAGCTCAGAGTTCTTGATGGTAGCGGGCAGCGCCGACGTGTCTTTAGACGCATCAAGAATGTCCTCAAATTTGCCTTGGACATTGATGAGCTCCTCGAAGTCGGCTTCATGCCTGGTAAATGAATCTGCAGTAGCACACGCAGTGATGAGGTAGGAAGAACCTGGCAGGGCGCAGACGGGCCCCATGACGGCGTTTGAAACTGTAGAGCGAAGCATACCGGACGCCAGCTGAATCCCGAAGACCAGAATACCGACACCCAGTACAACGCCCAGAAAAGGCTTAATGAAATGGCGAACGGCATAAGAGAAGATGTCCAGAAAGTGACCAAGCAGAGGAGCACCCACATTATCCCAGAACAAGCTGACATAATGCCATGGGCTCACCTCTTCTTGGCTTTGTCTCGGTGGCTGGTGGTCATCGGCTGGTCTTCTTGCAGGAGGCATACGACGCGCATTTGACTGACGGGTTTGTGTTGTATTTCTTGCGCGATTGCGTGTTTGCGATTTCTGTACAGGCGATCCATCATATCCACTCGCGTTGTCCATGGAGGGCATGATGAGGCTGGGTCCTGACGAGTCCGGTCTATACGTTCTTTGGTCCCTCTTGAACGGCCTTGGCGTGGTTGCGTCGGACCCTATCCTCTGGGACTGGCTGACTTTTGTGCGGTTTGCTGGCTTCCTTCCTGGTGTATTCTGGGCCTGTGAAGTGGGCGTTGACTGACTGAGATAGTTGCGGTTAAGCCTGGGCGTGACAATGGGGTCTGATTCAGCCTCTGGTAGGACTTCTTTGTCTGAGGCTTCTAGTTCCACATCACTACCCCCGTCGCTCGCTGGGGGAGTAGAGCCGTCTTCTTCGGATGTGTAGTCAGCGTCACCCCAGCTACTTCCTAGGCTGCGGTCCAGCTGTCTAGGACGCGCGGGCATGCTCTGTAACGAAGCAGGTGAGGTCAAAGGCAATGCAAGGTTATACGATGATGAGAGTGCAGCGCAGGGCAATATATCGTAATCAGGCAATCAAGGTAATAGTGACGAGACTACTTTCACTAAACTCCTGTGTAGATGTAGGTGGCTGGGCAGAACGAATTGCCACTAACATTACACGTGTGACGTGGTGCGGGGCCAATCAGCGTTCGGGTGAAAGTCGCATGCGTTGGTGCGCCTTTTGACATGGCCAGGCTCTTTCACTAACAATACATTGTTCAAGCGGGCAACATGCGCATTTACCTATGTGGTGTTAGTCTACAGGGGCGGTGGTGTTGTTTACACCCCTCCGGCGCGCCAACGTCATCACATGTTGGTGACAGCGCCGCCAAGCCGCTAGCCTAGAAAGCGCATCTTGCACTTCACGCTGATGTAGTGAACGGGCTCCAGACTTTTCAATGCCACCATTGCGCCAGCTTCCATTCGCGCTGCAGGCTGTGAGGCGAACACAAATAAAGCCTCGACTATGGCATCAACATGGACGTCTCATTGCTCGGGGCTGCTCGTGCTCCGCACCTCAGCAACTCCAGCATACGGTAACGGTTTCAGCTGAAGACCCCGCCAGTGCCCGACTCAACCCAACCACTGCTAGCCCTCCTACGCCTCCAACAGACCACCGGACGCTCGCACAAACACACAACCTCTTCATCACATCGCCATATAGTCCTGGTTCGCCATTGATCCTTCCCAATGGCGCCTATGTGTTCCAGAAGTTGCAATCCTTCCTCCGCGCGCAGTATCCACAGTTTGGCTTCCACGAGGTCATAACGCCCATAATATACAAGAAGTCGCTATGGGAAAAGTCGGGACATTGGGAGAATTATGCCGAAGACATGTTCAGCGTGCAAGGGCGGGGAACAACGTCTCAAATACCGGAAGCCGAGGGCGGAGAGGATGACGAGTTTGGACTGAAGCCAATGAACTGCCCAGGCCACTGTTTGCTGTTCCGAGATGAGATCAAGAGCTACCGTGATCTGCCAGTCAGACTTGCTGACTTTAGCGCATTACACCGGAACGAAATTTCAGGCGCATTGACGGGCTTGACAAGAGTCCGGCGATTTCACCAGGACGATGCGCATATCTTCTGTCGCCCGGACCAGATCTTGTCAGAAATCGAGCAGACGCTCAAGTTTGTAGGCATGGTATATGACACGTTCGGATTGGGTCCATACAAGTTGCTTCTATCCACTCGTCCAAAAGACAGCTTCATAGGTACCATCGAAGAATGGGATCGCGCAGAGGAACAACTGACAACTGCGCTGAACAACATCGGTAGCGAATGGGCCATCAACGAAGGAGATGGAGCATTCTACGGCCCCAAGATTGACATCATCTTGAAGGACTCAAACGGCAAAGAGCATCAAACAGCCACGATCCAGCTCGATTTCCAGTTACCACAACGCTTCGATTTGCAGTACCAGGCATCGCCTGAGGAGATGGAGACTGGCTCACGAACTTCCATGGACCAAGGACTAGATGCTGCATTTCGCCGTCCTGTCATTGTTCACCGTGCTATCTACGGATCTATTGAGCGCTTCATGGCTCTGCTCATCGAACACTATGCGGGAAAGTATCCCTTCTGGCTGTCTCCTCGACCAGCGATTGTGTTGTCTCTCAACTCTGATCCCAAAGTTTTGGAACATGTCTCACGCATCCAATCAGTTCTGTCGGGCTTGGAGCCACAAGACGCGATGGTAGAGTCGTCGCTGTCGTCGCCGAAGCCTCTGCCTCTGTCGACTATCCACCTCCCTGTGGACACTGACACAAGTGACCGCCCACTTGGCAAGAAGATTGCCGAAGCAAGAGGAAAGAGGTATAATCACATTATTGTCGTTGGCGGCCGCGAAGTAGAAACCGATAGCATGAACTTACAGGCTGTAAACCAGCCCAATGAGGACGCTACGTTTGAGGTTTTGGAAAAGCAGCTTGAGAGACAGCTCACCGACAAGGAACGCTCCAAGGGTGCAAACGTCCCCTTGAGTGTGGCTAGAAAGTACTTTGAACAGCTAGCCAATACTTTTCTGTAAATCAACATTCTTTTCCCGTCAGTGGAGTTCCTCATCATGGTCCGTCGAACGTCGCATGTACCCTGATCCAGGCTTCGTCTTAGACGTGTACACTGTTCATAGTTTCTCGTTCGAAGGGTTGTGGCATGCTGCGACAAGTACCTGCCCCAGGTAGGCCTTCCTTGGGCTGGCTGTATTTCCCCACCGCCGGTATGACCTGCAACCAGACAACATCTTCGTGTTCTGGTCCCATCTGTGACTTAGCTTGCATAGATTCCAATCGTCCTGATATCACGCGGTTCATTACAGCACCAAGCTTTGCGGCGGCTTGGGCAAGATTTTTCGTTGCTAGCGTCTTTCCTCCAATGTTGGGCAATCTGTATGGCTTCCGACACACAACATCAACACAAGGGAAAATTGGTCTGTAGATCAGCCGTCTTCTGAGCCTAGATGTGACGATCACCCATACACCGACAGTATTATGCTGCTCCCCACCCGCCTGGAGTTAGTGCTGTCCTTGTTTTTAACTACTGAAACCCATTCCGCTGTGCGCTAACCCAGATGCATGAATAAGTCGTTTGGTTGAATGTTGGGTCTGAGACCATCCCTGGTAGTACTTACGGCACATTGCCTGTTTCTCCGCTTGGGGGAGCGGCGACCTTTTCACGGCTAGAGACCCTTTCGAAATTTCCGTGGGCTAGTAAGAAGGGTCGTGCCTGTCATGCTCAAAACTCCCGTGGTGCCCTCGTACCGAGAGGTGCGTACCATGGGACGAAGTGAAAATCTCGCCCATCTTCAGTGGAGAAGCGATAGCCGACTTTTCTACTTGAAGTAAGGGAGACGCGCGGAACAATAATAGGTATAGCTGCTGGGGATTGTTATACTATGCCTGGGATGGTCAGCAGTTGGCCACATCCTGCGGATACACGATGCCGACGCATAGCAAAATTGCTATATATCTCACTCAAGGTAAAGAGCTTCATTGATTACGACAAGGAGACGTAGGCTGTAAAGCAGGTTTTGGAGGTTTTGGAGGTTTTCACACTAAGAATTGCAGAGATCCGGAGCATGATTGGTTCCCTGTGTCTCAGTCCCCTGAACCAAAAACCGTTCCTCATGTGGTACGACAATCGCAAGGTACACGCGCATCTACGGCCCCACATACGGCTTTGGTGACCCAAATCCCTTGCATGGTCGGCTGATTCGGACTCTGTCATTGGAGGGCGGCTTGGTGGAGAGCTTTGATGGTAACTCCATACCAACACTAAAGACAAAGACAGCGTCATAACAGTCACTCTAGAGATACGGGAAAGGATCAATGCTGACCCTGTAGTGTTTATTGTCTGCGACACACCCGCCACCATTACCAGCCACCGTTGGCACAGTATGAAATTCGAGTATTGGCAGACTAGCCAACTGTGGCTGGCTTACCATATACCTTTTTCCTTGGAGATGACGTAGCAGAATACGGCCAACTGGATGCAAATTTAGCATGAGCCGTAAGACGGCGACCTGATTGTTGGGGCAGGGACGGCATCATGTACACTTCCATCCTCGGTACTTTCACCGCCAGCACATCAGTAAGCGAGCCAACGAGCCGCGATTTGTACGATTTGGGCCGCAAAGTTGGAGACGCGATGGGCGGTCGTAATACAAGACCCAACCGAGATCAGCTTGAAGGATCCGCAAGCGAAGAATCTCCCCGAAGAACGCTAATGCGATCGGATCCTCTTATTGGTTCAACGCACCATGTCTCGCGTGGCTCAGGGTTTCGCGACGTTCAAACGGTCCGAATTGGACAGGATCGATACTCTGCTCCCTCCACAAAAGGCCCGTTTTGTCACAGCACAGGCATGGACGGTACGAATCGCACGTACATAGGAGACGGAAATCAGTACTCCGTGTGAGCCATGAGTTCAGCCAGCCCGGCTAGTGCTAAGCCAGGGCCGGAATGACGTCAAGAATTGAAGGAGAGCCCGAGGGGTGGGTGGTGCAAACCGTGGTGATGATTGACGATATCTACTGTGGCCTCAGACAAGTCCCTGAGGACTATTCCTACAGGTGGCGAGGCGGTCCTGTTCAGGTACGAGGCCTGAGACTCTTATCAAATGGCTTTCGTCCAATGGGAATTCGTTCCTCCTAGACTTATTGAGCCCCAGCCATCGACGCCCGATCCATAAACCCAGGTAGCCATGCCCAAGACTTGGAGATCACTCCCTGTTTGGGGACATCCCTGTACAAATCCGTAGCAATGATAATACCGCTGGTCTAGTCCAAGCATCCTCAAGGCCAACTATCATCACCATCATCATCAGTATCATCGACAGCAAAGACAATTCCAACTTCACCCTTGTGGGTGGAAACTCCTGGGCAAGATGGCTTGCTCAAATGGTTCCGCACCACTGCTTTTGCCCTGGGCCAACAATTCGGTCTCCGCTGATGGCACTATCCTTTCCAGAGGCATTTCTTTCGCCATTGGTACACCTCCTCAGTTGTTCTCCTTGACGCCTTCGACGATAGCCAGCAATGCTTTCATCAACAACGCGGCTCAATGTGGATCGGCGAAAAACAGCAGTTGTATTGGCCAACTTGGTGGCATCTACAGTAGTACGGCCTCGACTTCTTTCGCGCAAGTAGACTACGCGACATGGACTGGGAGCAGAGAGTCCGTGGATATGGCATCAGAGAACCCGTACATCTTCTTTAGCGATGCTGCGGCGTTCGGGCCAAACAATGCCACTAACAAATTTCCTGCTTTCCCTATGTATACGACGGGATCCGCCAACAGTGAGTACTCGACTGGAAACACTGCGGACGTTCAAAGCACTAACTCAACATAGCGAGTGTAGATGCTTTCACGGAGAATGAACCGGGCTTTCGAGCGACTTTGCCTTTGGGTATGGACTCTAGCTTTTTGAATTTTCTTGTCGACTCGGGCCAGGCTTCGTCGCGGACGTACGGGTTATGGGCTGGTTCAGAATCAGAAAGCGCACCCCAAGATGGCTTGCTCGTAGTCGGCGGCTATGACAAGAGTCGCTTCACTACTCCACCAACCAAGTTTCCTATGTTCTCAGATTGTCCTACATGCGCTGTTGTTACGGCTATGACCTATGACGCCGGAGGTACAAGCACTACGCTCTTTGGAGACGCCGCGGATACTCTCACTGTACAACTGGATCCTTTTTCTTCAGACTTGAAACTTCCACAGGACATGCTGGACAAGTTCGCAGCTGCTGAAAAAACCGCCGTGTGGAATGAGACTTCCCGGCGTTTCGAGCTCCCTACCAGTCCAGCTCCCGCAGGCACAATCACTATCACGATTTCTGACATGGGCAAACCCGCTGGCGATGCATCGAAGCCATCGGTCGCATCGTACAAGACCGTCATCCCGGCTTCTGAGCTCTTCAACCGACCCCGAGCATACAACGCTGCTGGTGTGCTTGAAGTAAACAATGCAACCGTGTTCAACATGGCTGTGACGAACCAAACAGATTCGATATCCATAGGAGTGTTAGGCCTTCCCTTTTTTACGCAGAACTATCTTATTGTCGACCCTGACGCGAAGAACTTTCAGCTCGCACCCGCTGTTGTTGCAGCCGCCGATCCCTTGGGCAAAGATGCCAAGTTAGAAAAGATATGTCGTGTTCTGCCCGGCATGAAACCAAAGTCATCCCAAGTCGCAGCTCTAGCAGGAGCTGTCGCAGGATCAATAATCGGCACGCTCCTCCTCGTCGCACTCTTCTTGTATCTACGGAAGCGAAGAAAGAACGCAAAAAGTCTAACCAACTCAGCCGAGAGACCTATAATGCAACGCTTAGGTGGACAAGAATCGGAAGAGAGCAAGTCTCTTGAGTTGCCGCGTCAAGCTCCGCCACCACCGCCACCCGCTGCTCTTTCTTCTTCTACCCTATCAACCGGTGGTATTACGTTTCCCACTCCGCCTGTCGGCCGTGCAACCAGCACCCGGGGTGGAAACCACGGTGATCCTCGAAGAGGCTTGGTTCATGATACGTTCAAAAAGGTGGATGAAGACAATGACGGGAGACTATTGGATGAACGGCCTATGGGCCTCAGCGAGACAATCCATTCTCGCGGGACACTCCCGAGAATGGCTGCCGAGCATACTGTTGAGTGATGCGAAAATCGCATCTGATGTCTGAAAATGGGAGGCTGCTTTCCCTTTTGTTGTTCCTCAAAACATTATACCCGAGCGCAGAAAAAGAAAAGAGGCGCACTTTGCGCCGGTACTGAAAGCATTCCCTTTAGTTCAAACAAGGTACTAGCTGTAATAAAGTCATTCTTTACATTCGGAATATCATTTCTCTGAATCTCTACAAAATTCGTTACACCTAGTTGGTTCTCCTGAGACTTATATATACACATATGTAATCTGTCATTAAGCATTAAGACAAGCAAATTTTCTCCCAGCAATGTGGCATAGAACGCGCAAAGACCCAGCTCTGGACGTAGTGGCGTGATGCTTGACGCATGGAAAGATTCGCTGGTACAGAGTTGGGCTGAACTACTGCCCTGGTTCAAAGAGATTTTCAGCTAGGGGAAACGACTGTAGCTAATGAACCCGATTAGTGTCCTACATCGTACGTGAAAAGTACGAACAGTCATTGAATGGAAATTATTCGCCTAGCGTAACATGAGTGAACCTAAATCTCCATACCTACGTTGTTATGATATGAGGGATTCTAAGTCATAAGGGTCTGGAATTAAACTTTCAGAAATCGGCCTTGCGAAATATGATAAGTAAGCTTGTATTATATATCATATATTACTTCAATACTTAGTGAAGATCTGTGAATGAGATAGTTATCATAAATAAGATATAATAATAAGTTGAGGCGAGGAGTTTTCTTGTCAGCACTATATACACGACCTGGATAAATTGAACCTAGGCCACAATCTCATGAATACGAGTCGCACCCTGCACCTGCCCGGTGCGGTTTTGAGTTCGATGAGCTTCTTACGTGTTAATTCTAGGAAATTATTGGGGGAGTTGTACCAATGGGAGTTTACAGAAAGATTGATTTTACGATCTAGGCTCAGAATATTCCCTTCAAACCCCAAACCGTCAGACTTTCCGGAAGGCGGCTTGCATCTTCGATAACATCTATCCTGTACTTTTGTATCCGCGCCTCCGCTTGTGCGTTTCAAACAGTTACATATCAAGGACCGCTTTCCTCAGCTAGGAAAACCATTTCAAGAGGAGATCAATACTAAAGATTGCTGAAAATCTTAGACCCCAAAGCACAGGTCTGTCGGCTGTTGGAAACAGATGGTCGTCTTTTATTTCTCGGGCCGGAGATGGCAGTGATGTAAGATAGCATTTAGATCCCATGTCGTATCGGTGATCTAGGCACATAAAAAGAGTTTACGTGAAAATCTTTGTATTGCTCATTCATGTCAGAGCGACGTGATGACCTTGTCGCTATCAAGAATACTTGCATTCGTGAGTAGCATATCCCACAACTCCTAACATAGTCTTCAGAAACCAGTCTTTACAGATTCAACAGCCAATCCATGTCGATTGTACACTGAAAGGAAGTAGTAGATCTCAGATTCCTCCGGAGATTACATTTTACCCAATCATTTCGTCGTAAAAAACCCCCCTATCATCAATAGCATCATTGACTCCCAAAATCCATCTCCCCGCCTAGTCTCCTCACTTCCTCAACAGCAAGGTCTCTCTGTACCTCGAGCTCCTTGATATAGTTGATAGCAACTGCCAGCACTACGCTTTTGCTTATCCTCGCGCCACCCATGGCGTTGTTCGAGTCGGCTTGAAGCAGAGAAGGGACGGCTCGGCGTAGCCGCTCCAGCTCTGTGTTCAGCTTCTCCCGGTACTTGCGTTCGACTTCGGTGTGTGGTACACATTGTGGTCGGGCAACTTTGTGCACAGGGATGTTTGCCGACACCTTGGCTGAGGGTGGGAGGCGAGGGCGGCCTCGCTTGCGCTTAGTGGGCTCGAGACTGGCGTGTATGAAGGTTGTAGGGCGGTTTGGGGGTGGCGTTAGATGAGTCTGTTTGGTGATTCGAGGAGAGATGGCTGGTGATTCGGGGCTACTGCTACTGCAGGAGTGGACCGAATTGGTGGTGTGATAGGTCTCTGTCGTTTCGACGTCGAAAGGTGTCTTTCCGTAGGCTAGATCGCCTGAGTTGAAGCCAAGCCAGGCATTCAGGTCGATACCGTTGGCTGCGGGTGCCATGTCGGCCAGGGAGGTTGTGTCGGGAAATATACTAGGTGACGGGCAACCCCAGGAGCTGGCTGCGTCCAGCGATTCTGTGGTAGAATAGCATTGTGAGTTGTCATCGATGAGATAGCCCTGGAAGTAATCAGGGGTTTGTGTGTAGGAGTCCGCCAAGTATGATTCTGGTGTTTCTGGTGAAAGATAGGCGGCGTTGCTTGAAGGGTATAGCCTTTGTGTGTCCATGAGGTGTGTGGGTAGGCTTGAGAAATCCATTTTGATCTGTGTGAACTGGAGCTGTGGATGTCTTGTTACTTTCTATCGCATCATGTACTCGATAATGATATAGCAAAGATGGATTGTACTAGCGGCCGTTTGACAAGTTGACCCTGGATTCAGCTTGATCTTGGCGGATGCAGTCAGCCCTACACTGACGGGAAGCCAGGATCGCCAAGTTGCAACGGTGGAGCTATCCACCGCTGGTGCATCGTCTTTTGCCAGCAATAGGACTTGGAATCACTGCGACCGTTGCATCGACTAGGGTCTAGACCCCTCGGAGCGGAGCGAGAAGGGCGGAGACGCTTGCACGTGCGAAGCCCGGGTTCCCTCAGCCGCACGGGGGTGCGGTCTGATAAGATTATCCCGTAAGCCCCTACAACCATGATATTCGCCACCAAGCGGTCAGAGACCCTGTGAGACTTCAGTGCTTAGCGCCCTCGGTTAAGGACCACTGAGGCTGATCTACACAGTGTTTGCACTTCTTGCCCTGGAGTCGTCTTACTTCTATCGGTGGTGGTGGTGGAATGCCACGCGATTATGCATGAATTGCTGTTCGATGTGCGGGGGGAGTCGTCTGTGTTCGATCACGAATATTCATCCAATTGCAACTAACGAGTGGGTCGCTGGCCAAAGACAGATTAGCCCAAACAGCGAAGTCTTCTTCAGTTCGCCGATTAAATCCTCAGCCGCTTGCATCACCGCCTCTAGGACGGATGCAGAAGAATGTGTGTTGCAGCATGAACCTGGGTATCTCGAACCCTGCCAACGTTTGGCTTGCATGAGAGAGCCGCAGCGTAGCAAAAGAGGCGCTGGTCTAATCTACATCGAAATTGGGTTGCATTCGCTAGACGTGTTTCTGGTGCATGAAGGGCATCATATGGTACTGACGAGAAACTTCTAGTGGATTGCTTTAATTTAAGTCAGTCTTCACGGCGCTATTCAGCATTGATTCTCCCATAACAGGGAAATGGCAAAATGACTCCCCTAATCGGAATGCATAGGAGCCACGAGATACAGATTTTTACAATCAATCATTCAGCTACAGTCCTGCAAGCAGGATTTGCGCAAGCATCACGAGACAAGTCTTTGCAATAACCACTGTCGCTATAATTCCGAGGTACGTAAATTGGACAATTTTACCGCCAAAAACATCAGAGAGGTGGGGCCGAACCTTTCGAGTACGGATGCAACAGGATAAGGAACAAATGTAACATTACAAGTCGCCGTTCAACTTCGACATAGCCACCTTACACCGCAATAAGCGTGGCGCCACAATCCTGAAAGGGCAACTTTAAGGGCACAGCTGTTCCGCTAATCTTACGAGCACAAAATGTCGGCTAAGATGCCCGTCATGACAGAGTGCGCAAATTTACAACAATAATGGAACATGCGCCTGCAGCTCCACTCCCACTGCCACATCTATTCAAAATATCAAATTTAGTATCACCGTACGCTCGGGGTCTCCGCTGCCAGCGAGGGTATTTGAGCACAATGGGGTGACCCACTACCAAGATCAATGCCTCCAAGACACAACCCAAACACGTCCAATGGAACCTCGGTCCTCTAGGCGGTCTTCATCTCATACAACTCCAGTCAACGTACCTGCTATGTGGGGCAGAGACCAAGCAATGCCAGCCAGCCACTACGTTGGAAGCCTAACTCCAACCATGTGGAAGCGATCTCGGAAGCCCACTGGAGCAGCTTGGCAGCTTACGGGGCAGCAACGTGCACTTGGTTGAATGCGATATCATTCGGAAAGGAGAAAGGCTCCTAGCATGTGTTTTGATAGATGGGGCTTTGAATTGTCAAAAAGTTCGAAGTCGACGGTTTTGATCGAAAGTAGTGTCAAGAACGCTGTAAGTTTTTTGTTTAGTAGGTGGCGGATATGAGTGCCTTGCGAGACAGGTTAAGTCTTCCACATTCACAATGCATGCGGCTTGACTCTGATTACTGTTCTTATTGGAAGGGCTAAGTCATAGTTGGAGCTGTAGCTGTTCCTGCATTGCGACCTTCAACGATGCCAACCTGACAGGGATTGCGTGTCCCAGCTACGGCACGTGTTCGACGAATAGGCTCTCTGTACGCCTCCTAGCCTATATAGGAAGGATTCAATGTCTCATTACGTAGTATTCCTATTGAGCCAATCATTCTCCAAATGGGACTTCGTCTCGAGTTGCTTCACGTACAAGACAGTCATGGTTTCGGCCGTAGCATGTCCGTCAGTAGTGACATCAAAGTGTTCACAGGGCTTGTCCAAGCACGGCATAAGTCGCTTACTTTTGACGCTAGTTAATATCATGTCATGTTTAGCGACAACGGCGTGTCGCGGAGCTTGAAAATGAAAAATTCATTTTGATTATGAGAAAGGGGTTTTTGTGTGTTCTGGCGAAGCCTTTTACAATTACTATATCTGACTCGATCATGAGATGCGGTATACTATGGCTGAAGGTCGGTCCGCATCTCCCTAAGCGCAAATATAAGCGCTGATGCTTCCGCATATTGCGGGTACACATCATTACCAAGTCTACTACGTGTCGCCCTATCTTCAGGCTCAATGAACGCCATTGGCAGCCGCGCTGCTGACCCCATTGACCTCCGCACCCTTAACCTTGTACGTACGCCGGTACACATCATCCACGCTGTCCAAATAATACACGCCCTCCCCAATCCCATCCAGCGCACCCTGCGGTGTAAAGCTCTTCTTCCCATACGCCGCTTCCCGCATCTTGCAGGCCTCTTCATACTCCTCCGGCGCCGCAACATGTCGGCGATCCAATCTCGCAAAAAGATCCACCTTCTCCACAATCTCACTGACATCCCCTACCACCTGCATAGTAAACAGGCTACTTGCAAGTCCGCTACCGTAGCTAAACAAACCAATGGTTTTGCCCTGAAGCGCATCCGATCCTACCGACGAAAGCACACTTAGAAGCGAGCAGTACAAACTGGCAGTGTACATGTTACCGCACCGACTAGGTGCCTCGATGCACGACTCGATACGTGCTTTAAACTGTGGTTTACTCAGCTGCACAAACGTCGTCTCGAGCTCCTTGGACTGCTGCGATTCTTCATACGACAAGTTATGCAGGTGTTTGGGTACGCTGGCAAAAGCCGGGTGGGACGTGCTAGTATCGTGCAGAAAATCATGGTAAAGCAGTCTGCCGTACGATTTGGAAACAAGTTTGCAGTTGGGCGTGTGAAACGCCATGTGGTCGAAGATATCGGAGAAGATTTGTCGGTTCCGTGCGAGGAGGGCGTTCGCTTCTGGGTAGCGGTCGGCGTTGCTGGAGGCGCGGGCGGCCGACTTGCGCAGGTCGGTGTAGCACCCGTCGAGGGCGGAGAGGTAGCAAGAGATGGAGAGTTTGCCGTCCAAAGACGGATACTCAGAGTGCATCTCTGGCTTGTAAAAGTCGTACGTGTGCGCCATGTACGTGCCACGGAGACCGGGAATGGAGATAATGGGAGCATTGGGGCCGATGAGCATAGCAACACAGCCAGCTCCGCCGGTAGGTCTGGCTGAAGGCTGCTTGTAGATGGCGATGTCCGATGCTACCACAATGGCGTCCCTGCCGTCCCAGGACCGAGATTCAACCCAGTTGATGGCGTTGAACAGGGCATTCGTGCCGCCGTAGCATGCGTGCACTGTATCCACGCCTTCCATGCTATGGTTGTCGCCGAATAGCTGAGTTAAGACACTCTTGACTGACTTGGCTTTATCATAGGGGGACTCGGTACCGACTTCGAGTCTGCCTATGGATTCGGGGTTTATCGAGTACTTCTTGAGAAGCGAGGATACAGCCGTTAGGGCGAGAGAGCACACATCTGAGGTTTTTTCTGTCAGCCTATGCCAGGTTGCGTTGCCGTTCTAGTGCAGTAATACCTTCACGATCCGTGCAAAAGTTCATCGACTTCAGCCCGAGACCAATAGTGTACTTTCCTGCCGACACTCCCTGGGCGGCCTCAAACTGGGTCTGGTCGAGCGTCTAGTTAGTCGCATTAGTAGGTGTACTGATGATATGATTGGCTTGATCAATGTATTTACCTGGCCAGGAACATATATCTCAATGGCCTTGATGCCCACATTCTTAGGGTAAGCCATCTTGTCTTTTCAGGAATTTGAAAGATAGGAAAGTAAATGTGCGGTGCGATGTATCTTGCTTGTAAAATACTAAATTTTCCCAGATTCCTTGGTTACTTATATACTGCATTTCTAACTTAACAAAGCCATGCAGCTTGCGCAACCCAAAAATCCATACGATGCTTTCTGCTTCAAGTTTCACGCCATGGATCCTATTCTTTCCTATCCAGGTATGTGCGCCGCCGTAAAATGCTCAGAATTCTCCTAAGCCACCCCCTGGGGACGACAGCAGAGCCGGATGAATAGGTTACGCCGCGCCGTGTTGAAGGGGGCCTAACCAGGCAGACGCTACAAAGAACGTTACTCCGTTGATTCTGTAAGCAAAATCACATGACAACTCGGCCGACAGACGCAAGTTGGACCCATATGGGCCAGGACATCCAGCTCCAAAACAATCATAATTCGTGTCTAGGAGGTCCGAGGGCTACCAGCTAAATCGCAGACCTAGATGATGGTTATACAAAAGATCCATGTAAATTGTCGCACGCTGAGACACTCTCATGCTAGAATACAAAGCCCCTCCACGAGCACATTCGAACCCAGCCCGCGAGTCTTTTTCATTGAAACTGAAAGGGGCAGTTGCAGGCACAGCCTACAATACTGGAGATGTAATGAGATTTTAGCCGTTGATAGGTTGGGGACAGCACCCGGCAGACCAATCGGGTAAGCGTTCGTGCCGTGCCGCACTTAGCCTGCATTAGGTCGGTGTAGTGCTTCTGTGCCTGGCCTAGCTGTGGCGAGCCAAAACGTTATCTACATACTACGTGCAGACAGTAAGCCTGGTATAGCCAGCGGTACGTCGGTACATGCTAGCAGGAGAAGCACAATAAGATGGTGGCTGAACCAGTGAGTAGAGTCAAGTATGCATATTCACTTCCACGTAGTTCTCCTATATACAGATAACTAGCCCTGTGGCACTACGCTTCCTAAACCCAGAAAGCACAAGTAACCTGATACTCTGCGATCTCATATCCCTCTTCAGCTGTGCCAGCATCTCCAATCACCTACAATCAATTCGTGCTTTCTCTCCCTCACTCAAACGTAAATAATCTGCCATATACCCCATCAGAGCCCGTAGGACGGACTGCAGGGATACAGGGTGAAGCAAGAGAGTGGAGAATATGTAAAGTACACACCACCACTCCTCGCCAAAATGCCAATCCCCAGCGCCAGCCACATTGCCCAGCATCTCCACTACCAGATCTTCCAACAAAAGCCACATCACCGATGCACCACAAGCCCCGCCCCCTCCCCCATGCCCCTAATTTTTGCCTCAACCACACGCTCCGCAAGCCCTAGATCCGTACAAATCTCATCAAAACAATGCATGCCGTCCAGAAATTTGAGGAGCGGAAGACCACTTGTATCGCGTTCGTCGGTCAACCCACTGTCGTGCATGAGGCCGTGAGATTCTGGGGCGCTGAGATGTGATTGTTGTTGTTGCTG
>JAODYC010000060.1:55181-67667 GCA_026262405.1 Curvularia hawaiiensis
GGGGGGGGGGGGGGTGCGCAAAGGAAAATCCACGATTCCCATACCCTTGCATGGCTGAAAGGAACGTGGGCAGGCAGGCAAAAGAGATTTGACAGGGGTATGTGTGTCCATATTAAAAAATGTCCATTACACTACGTCATCGGGAGCATGCATGCAGCTCCTCTTTTGAGCAAGCGCAGTGCCTAAACAAAAAAAGGACAGGTCTACTCCGTAGTCTCCAACCAAACCAAAACAACAAAAATCCTGCTATCCTTCCCTCTGGTTGCATATCTGCCGGTATTGGATAGTTTATTTTATGCAAAAAGACGTAATGGGCGCGGCAGGTTTTGTAGTAGGAAAGCGCTCTTTCGGCGATAACAGTACGATTTTGTCGTGTGACCCGAACCCGTGTTTAGCGCGGACGTTTTTTTCCCCCTTGGCTATCTCCACGATGGGGCTGGGGAAAAACGAGGTGGGTTGAAAAATAAAACTGGGTTAGACGAGCCCCAGTCGGTAGAAGGAAGCGGTATGAATGACATCACCAACGCAAGAGACACGGACACCGTTGGATTCAATGTTTTAGTTTTTTTTTCGGTTGAAATTAATGGTTTGGCGGGTTTGCAATGCGCATTCTCTCCAGGTGCCGATCATCTTGATGCAGGCGACCCCATGCAAACGCTTGCTCATCTAGGTCCGCGTGTATATGCAGTGTTGTCAACTCTGTTCAGCCCATATAAACTCCGTTAAAATGCAAGAAGACTGGTATCCGCCGATAATGGAAATTGCCCAACAAAAGAAATCGTTACCCTGAACAAAAAGAAAAACAGAAAGAAGTATGTTGAAAATCGGACCAGACCGCTACCAGAGGTTCTCATTTGTTTCTCCGACGGGTGGTTCCGTGGTTGCTTAGTTGTTGGTGATTGTTTGGTAGATGGTGCATAGCTGCTTAGGCCATGTTTGCGGCGCCATGCTTCTCGTCCTCATTCTTCTCGAACATGGTATCCTCGAGCCACTTGGTAGCCTTGGCACATTGTGCGTCAACATAAGTAGTCCAGAGATGGGCAATGGTGTATTCGACGACGAAAAAGAGGGGGATGGCGATTGTCCAGACGAGCCAGTTGGTGGTCCTGGGAATATAGTGCTCAATAGCCTCGCCTTGTCCGTCCTTGGGCTGCTCGACATGGTAGGGCGCGGTGCTGAATCCGTAGATCAATCGCGCGAGGCCAACCTTCATGACGGTTCCGTGTGTAAGGTAGACGGCGAAGCTGTTGCGGCCGACCCACATGAAAAGCTTGTTGGAGAAGATGCCCTGGAGGGAAGGTGAAAGCCAAATGCCAGTGACCATAAGATCCCATCCGATGGCGGTCCAACGCTTGGGGTAGCTTGCCGCACCCTGGGGAATGATCCAGTCTCCAATGTTCTTGAGCTGAACAGACCAGGTCGCCCACTCCCAGTGCTCTCCGGGGAAGCACGCCACATACCAGCCGAGGATGATGAGGAAAGCCGTGGCGAATCGACGGGCCTTGACACGGGAGTTGATGAAGTCACGGAAGCCTCGCTCGGATCCGACGTCGCAGAGAATGACACCGTAGAGGAACTGGCACTCGAAAGTTTCTACAACATGTTAGCGGCAGATTGTGTATTTTGGCAGGCGTGACATACCCTTCTCTGGGCTTGTGCGCATCCAGTACCAAATGAACAAGACGACACAGGTGAAAAGACGCATGCGGAACTTCATGAAGACGGTTGCGAACAAGAGGATGTAGATGAGAAAGGCGCCCTGAAGCAGAGGCAGGAGAGCCCACTGGTGATCGTCGTATTCGTTGTTTGAGCCAGACCAGGAGCCCTGGAAGTTCCTAATCAATCGTGGGATTTCGGTATCGAGGCTGCCAATGTTGTGGGGGACGGAGCGGCGGAACCAGTGCGAGTCGCTGAGGTGGGCGACTTCAAAAGCACCTAGCTGGGCGAAGAACCAGGCAATGACGAGGGCAATGGTTGCAGGCATAATCAATCGAGGTGGGCGGCGGAAGGCCGACTTGCCCAGTGTCTCGAGGGCGGCGGGGATATTTCCGGACTTTGCCTGTCGGAGAGGCTTGATGGCGCAAACGTAGCCAGTGAGGAAGGCAAACATGGTGACGCCGATACGGCCTTGGAAAGGCAAGCGGATAAAGGGCAGTTGAAGCAACTGGGGGGCTGCGTTCTCGTTGTCGCGCGGCGACCAGAGGCTGTAGTCCCATGCTCGGCACAAGTGGGTGACGACGACCCAGAAGGAAGCTACACCACGAACACCCTGGAAAACGTTAGATGGGAAAAGGACTTGGGATGGAAGAGGCGGGGCGGGTGCATACCTCTACCCAAGTGACATTCTGGCGGCCACCCGACGACATCTTGCCTGGACCGGCGGCAGGCTCCAAGGGAGTTGCAAGGCTGGAGATGGTGGCGCGAGCGAGCGACAACGGTGCCTTTGTGAGCAAAGACATGTGCATGCAGAAGGAGGCCAAGGGAGGTCAGCGAAGGTAGGAAAGGAAACCGGGATGGGGAAGCAGGAAAGAAAAAAAGAGCGACTGAAAGCAACTATAGCAGCTGCATTGGAGTGGGTTGCCGTTGGACCAAGAAGGAAGTTAAAGGCATCACCGG
Organism: Curvularia hawaiiensis; assembly: GCA_026262405.1. Classification (NCBI taxonomy): domain Eukaryota; kingdom Fungi; phylum Ascomycota; class Dothideomycetes; order Pleosporales; family Pleosporaceae; genus Curvularia; species Curvularia hawaiiensis. The sequence continues at coordinate 57,798 of JAODYC010000060.1, forward strand.
GGGTGCAAAGCAAGTTGGCATGGGCAAAGACGGCTCCTCGGATGGGGCTGCTTGGCAGGATATGGCAGTGTCGAGCAGGGCCCAGCAGGGCCAGGCATAGCGGGCGTGTAATTGGCCGTGGGTTGAAAGGGGGAACAAGCGCCGATTCTGCATGGGGGGCCGCGTCATAATGCTCGGCGGGTGGTGAAGGGCGTCCCCACTGGTTTCAGGGCGTGGAAGCTTGGCAGTCAGCCGTCGCACGCAGAATGGCCGGCCTGTGGCGGTGGTGATGCAGCGCAGCCAGCAATCTGTCCCACACAATCTGCCATCTGGCGGAGCGGTGCCGAGTTCCGCCCAGCCCCAGCACGGCGGCGTGGCGGGCCTCTTGGACGCCCCGTGCTGCTGCTGGTCTGGTGCTGCGTGCTGCATCCAGCATGGCCTGGTGTGCTTGGGGTGGGTGCATGCATGCAGCCTGTCAGGTGGCGCAAAGGCGACACAATTGAGCCACACAAGCCCGGGTCGGGGCGGGATCGCCGCCGCAGATTAGCCAGTTTGATGTGTATCGAGGCCGCGCAATGGTGGGTGTAGATAGATGGCCGTGTTTGGGGGCGCGTACGTGTACAAGCCGTCAACGCAGCCCGCCGACGCGTTGGCGCTGAAATGAAGAGCAGAGAGAGAAATGAGGCTCTGCAGACATGCATGCGGGTGCGCCTCTGGCCTTGGCCTTGGCCGGCCGCCAGCCAGCTGCAGTCAGTCGCACCTTCCCTCCAGCCTCCAGTGGCGCCCTAGCCTAGCGCCACAACCACCCTAACAAACAACACCACGCCAGACCACACCGCACCACTCACGCGCCATATGCCAGATGCACGCACGTCGCCATCACTGGCCTGGGAATCCAACAATGCCATGTCTCCGCCGTGCCTGATGTCATTGCGTTGCTTTGCATTGCTTCATTGCTTGCTTTCTTGCTACGGCTCTCTACACTGGCCGCGGCATGCCCTAATGGTTCTTCTCAACAATCTCCTTGGCAAATGCGGCAAAGTCCCGCCTCTCGTCGACTTTTTCCCACAGGTTCGGCTGCGTGAAGACCGCCAGCGTGTTCCTAGCCACCTGTCCTCCCCCAGCGCCCGCTGCAGCGCCCCGCACAAAGTGAGGGACTGCCTTGAACTTGCCCTTGGTGATAATCTCCAGCGCCTCGCCCGTTTGGAACGCCAGACAGTCACGTGGAATGCTGACCTTGGTCACGGCTCCCGTGCGCGAGTGGATATACAGGCCCGCTTTCGGGTCTGGGGATCGCTCCAGTTCCTCGAGCGGTGCAAACGATGCCCCCGTCTGCGGCGGATGCGCAGCTTCATCAACAAACATGGCCGATGTCAGCCCGGTCAGGCAGCCATGATCCAGGTGGGTAGCACACCAGTCATCCTCGTCCCCGCTTGAAATCTCCGACTCGGACGCGGAGCTGCTGGGGAAGTAGTGCAACAGCCGCGCCTTGGTTGACACGCTCGTCTTGACGACGTGCTCGAGGTACCCCTTTTGATAACCCTCAATGTTGGCTTCAGCGTACTTGTCGCACGCCCTGGCTACCAGCGCGGCAATGTCGATGATCAGGGTGCAGAGCTCGCGGAACGTCTCTTCGAAGCCTGGCAGGAGATGCTCCGACGGCCACACGTTAGGTGCCGTGTACTCAGGGAAGGACGGGTATTTCTCGGCCACTGCCTTTTGCTGCTCCTCAAACCCAGGCGCACAGTTGACGTAGTAGGATCCTTTCAGCGTGTCGTATTTGCCATCTTTCAGAGTCTCTTTGCCGCATGACCATCCAACAAGCCACTTGGACGCGGGGGACTCGAGTTTTGCTGATACACGGGTCAACTCCCTGGAGCGTGGACAGGGCACAATGGATGCTTACCCAACTCTTCTTCAGACAGGTTTCCAAGAGCAGATGCATACGACAACAGCCTGTGCCGAAGGCTATGGAATTTGGCAGGAAGGTCTTTTACAACAATGATGCCCAGGCTTGCCGGCCCAAATGCCTCCTCTAACAATGTGAAGTCGACGTCATCTGCGAATGCCACCATCAGCTATTTTTTTCGTTCCCTGTCTACTATGTGCATCCTGCAGGCACTGCAGCCACCAAGACTACTTACTGTTTCGGAGAGCATCCAATCCTACAGCGACTGCGCTCTGGCTCACTGCAGCGTTAGCGTTGGCCATGTTGACTGCTCTAAAGATGCTTAGGTGTCTGACGACGGTGCACTACGTCGTTGATTCTGCCACTTTATCGTCGTTCTATAGCGCACGACTGGGGCTGGCCTGACCTTGCATCGCAACCGCACCTGCCTGATTTGCGCGGGCCTCGGCCAACTCCGATCTCTCAACTCCGGCGCCACACCTTACTACCACGACCAGGTACCACCAACATGCCAAAAGCACTCCATTTCAAGGGCGACAAGAAAGTCAAAAAGCGCAGAAAAGCTGCCGAGCCATACGATGCCGACGACGCCCACTCCAAGCAGGTCACGACCAGCGCGCCGGCAGAGGCCGAGAACGACGACTCTTGGGTGAGCGCAGATGTCCCCAGCGACATTTCTGGACCCATTGTCATAGTCCTCCCAACCGACAAACCGACGTGCCTGGCATGCGACGCCAATGGCAAGGTATTTGCGAGCGAATTGGAAAATATTGTTGAGGGCGACGTTGCGACTGCCGAACCGCATGATGTGCGTCAGGTCTTTGTCGCGAATCGCGTCGCAGGTACAGAGCAGTTGAGTTTGAAAGGCCATCATGGCAGGTATGACAGACACCTAAGCATTCGAGGCCCTTGGCCACTGCATGGCATTTTGACTTACCGTCTCTAGATACCTTAGCTGCGACAGATACGGTGTCCTGAGTGCGACAGCAACTGCAATCTCCCCAGAAGAGACCTTTCTCACCATTCCCGTCCCCGACAACGCCTCTGCCTTTTCCCTCCAGACTGCGCGCGACAAGTTTGTTAGCGTGCACGAGTCCAAGGCAGGCCCTGAGCTTCGCGGCGACGCAGAACACATTGAGTTCCCTACTACACTCCGCATACGCATGCAGGCGCGCTTCAAGCCGCGCCTCCGGGCAACCAAGGAAGAAAAGGCAAACGTCAAGGTTAGCCGCAAGGAGCTCGAAGACCAAATCGGGCGCCGGCTTGATGATACAGAAGTCAAGAAGCTGCGTAAGGCTAAAGTCGAGGGAAACTTTTACGAGACAGCCCTGGACATGAAGGTCAAGTCCAGCCACGACAAGTACGCCAGCATGTGAGGGAAACCAGGGCGATCTCGCCATCTTCCTTCCACGCGGGAACAGGGATACCATGTCTTCGGCGCACCCGTGAAAGTGCTAGCCCTTCACAAGAAACGACAAGCACTCTTCTTCCCCCGCCTTTTCGTATGTGTGTAAACGCCACACAATGCATAACCACAGATCTCGAATTAGCAACCGCAAACAACATACCGGCCCTGCGCGGCCCTACACTGGACTTATGCATTATGCTCCAGAAGCTGTGTTTCGAAGCACTAGCGCCTTACCTGAATGGCTACCAGCACGCTTTGCTCAATGCGGTGCGATACCAACAGACCCCACATTTACACCACGCCAGACTTGCATGGAATAGACGAGGTGAACTCGTATGCTGGTATGCAGCTTTTATGGTGCAGCTGGACTTGTGATCCTTGGTGGCGGTAGTAGAGTCATGGGACGTTGCAAACGTCAGATAGATATCGCTTGTGACGACTCCTCGGCTTGACTTGCAGCCATTGGATGGGTAAAAATGGGAGTCAACGCACGATATAGACTTATAGTAATAAAAATGGTTTACTCTATACACAAACATACACCCACCCATCCACTCACACACTCACACACCCCTACCAAGTGTTAGGCTAACACATGTCCCCTGCTCTTGGAGCATATGCCATGATGAATCCACACTTCAAATTCATTGCCTATCCTGCACCTTTCGTTTCTCTTAGATACACTTCCCTACACAAAGCACCGAAAGTTGCAGCTTCTCTTTTTGGATGAATTGTCATATTAACACATCTAGGAGTCTATCTCCCCAAAGGCTCAAGGTAGAATCTAACAGGTCATCGACACCCCGCGCCATCTAAAACTTGTACACCTGGTCCTTGCTGTAGCCAAGCTCCTTGAGGTATCCCTCGAGCTCGCCCTGGTCAGACGGGCTCTTCTTTCCACCACTGATAGCCTTGTACATGCCGGGGGGTCCGCAAACAAAAAGCTTAATCTTCTCTCCCTCCTTTGGCTCAGGAAGCACAGTCTTCAATAGCTCCTTGGTGATGTATCCCTTGCCGCCTTGCCACTGCTCGGGTGGGTTGTCCAGGACGTAGAAGGCGCGGAAGCGCTGGGGGTACGTGTTTTCCAGCTCTTCAAACTCGCGCTTGAGCAGGATGTCTTGTTCCGAGACGTTGCCGTACACAAGCGTGACCTTGGTCTTGTCCTCTGGGTTGCGGAAAATGTGGCGGGCCGTCTGCCACATGGGTGTGATACCAGTGCCACCAGCAATCAGCGCAATGTGCTCAAACTTGTTTGGTTGCCATTGAAACTTTGGAATCGGTCCCTTGATGTCCAGGCGCTGGCCGGGCTCCATGCTGTGCATGTGCTCGGACATGGGACCGTTGGGGTATGCCTTGATGATGAAGTCCACAGTGCCCTTCTGGTCTACGTCGCTGACGGGAGTGTAAGGTCGGATGACGGGTTTCTGCATCTCGGGGCCCTTGTACTTGGTGATGACAGCAGCTATATGGAGTCAGCGGGATTTCAAACAGTCATTCAATGCAGACATACAAGCTACAGGCAGGCCGCTCTCCATGTCATCCTCAGGAAGCTTGAAGCTAAGCTTCTTGGTGTTGTGGTTGATAACCTCGGACTTATCCAACACAAGCGACAAGAAACCTTGGTCTCCTCCGGTAAAAGCCTTCTTACCAGCGCCAGTCGAAGAGGGGATCTTGTTGGCCTCCTCGGACGGTGGCGCTCGACCCTTCTGTCCTGATGGCGAATCACCTCCCCTCAAGTACAGGTAAGCACCAGAGAGACCAGCAGCGGCAATTCCTGTGTACAGAATGCCATTGTTGCCGCCGCTCTTGGGCTGCTCAGATGCGTATCGGCGGACTTGCTATTCTCACACGTCAGTATTTGTCCGACGACTTGGAAGATTTGTAATGCGCGGATGGATAAGAAAGCTGGCGCATACCTGGTGCAGCGTCCTGGCCGGGCGGAATACCTGTCTGGCAAACATGGCGAGACGAATTGGTACGGTTCGACGAGTGGGTGAGGTTCAATTGAGGTGTTGAAGGGAAAGAAGCGACGTTATTGAGGTACTTTGCGCCCGTTGTGAGCTAACGCCAAGCAGCAAACGTCATCGGTTGCTGACATGCTCCGAAGCCCGGACTCTGTATTCCCCGACGTACCCGCTCCCAGCCACCAGACAGTGTCGGAGATTAGCTACACTGGTTAAGACAGTGTTGGTGCAATGAATCCACAATGCATGTTCATGATGTGAATCAGAAATTTGCTATCGAGGATTTCCAATGACAAGTTTGTTTAGAACTCCTTCCAACGACACGTTCCTCAACCCGCAGCATCTCACCCAATAGCTTTGACTACCTAAGCTATTTGGATATGTCCGATTCACCTTTTTTATGATACGTACGAATCCAAGGCGCACTGAGGGTCTGGTTTGCACCTAGCCTTTACAGAGATAGATGCTGGGTAACTAAAGGAAACGCGTATTCGGAGATCGCGTTCTGTCTCACTCACTTTTCTACTGATTTCATCTTGAGTTCTTGGGATATCACAGAAGTCCAAATTAATCCTTTTTGTATCTTGTGAATCTTCTAATCCATAAAGAACGAACATATCTGCACACGCCCGACTGGAACTTGTCAATGGTGTCTTTCAAACAGCGCTCTTATCACCCGATACGCGTTCTTCTCAGAAAGCTAGCAACCTTTTCTTTTATACAATGCCGTTGGAAGATATCACACGACCTTCCATATATTCAAGTGTGAAATGACTCACCACCAGCCACCCTTTACGACAAACACAGACTTCACAAACTATGTTTTTCACATCACTGTCGAGGGAAAAACTGTTACATCTACTAACCAGGTGATCTCATGCTTAAAAATCCTTCATTTACTGCGAACGGACCTTGCTCTAAGTCTCCTCCCCGTACACACATTGTTTCAGTATCACAATTCCTATCAGGTAAACAAAGTATCTAGCACTCCGAGACCTTGCACCTTTAACTCAAATCACAGCAAACAAGAACTCCTCCATATTAATAACAACGCCAAATGACAAGTATCTTACCTGCCCCCGCGGCAGCTTCATGTAACTCCCCAAACAAAGCTGGGACCTGCAGCCTACGTGCTGACTAGATAGAGACGTGTATGCCAATGGCGACCTACAAAACATACCATGGTTCAGACGCTGCAATCATTAATTGTATAAAGTGCATACCCACTCAGAGAGACTATAGAGGATATAAAGCTAGTGCAAAAGTAGACGGACTTTAGGTTTGTGAGCATGATCATGAGTGATGTTTGACACTAGTCTGAGTGATTTGGCAGCGTTAGTTGTTTTTACTAATATGGAAGATGACTAACTCTCTCCAGCTCAAGGGCTGCACTAGAGTTGATGGTTTGTATATATGCCTGAAGAGGAGAGTATTGCATGCAGCTTGTATGATTTAGAAGCGTGCTAAGCATCGCTACGATCACGGCTCCGCTAGTACTCGTCCTTTATGAACATAAGAAACCTTGACCTTACGATTCTGATAAGTTGCACTAGAGCATCTCCTTAAAACTCTAGATATTGCAATGTATAACTATACAAGAAGTTGGTAGTTGTTTAGCTATATAATAGCTACGTCTATAAAGCATAGCGCTTTTCAGCTCCAAACACGCCCAGGGTAACAGTATCTCGCTAGTGACACTTAGTCAAACCCATTTTGCCAAATCGCAGGTTTCGATTATCACGCCCACTGTGCTTTACCTTAGCTTGCATACTTCCTATCACAGCGCATTTCCCTTTGACAAGTCGACTAGATTTCAGCTGCTGCTGAGCCTAGGGATCAACTAGTAAATTCGAGAAGCATGAGGATAGGGTAAGGCTTGATCATGTCATTTGTTTAGTCCGTAAAAACGAGAGCAGGTTCTAAAAGGGCGCTGTAACAGTACGTGTCTACATTAAAAAGTGGGTAGCGCTGTGCGTAAGACCAAGCATTTTGAGGTGTACGCAATAGTTCTAAAATTCATTGGCTAGATTAACCAGCACCGTGGCCTGAAATGTTTTAGCACTACTCCTCATTCTAGGTCAGATTAACGATAATTGAAGTTTCCGTAGAAGCTAGTGCTGAGGTTATTTAGTGTCGCATACCCACCAACTATCACATAAGCCATGAAGGCTCGCTTCTTTGTGTGGTGGTTCTACTTTGATGACTATTGTAGCGCACCTATCTTATAAAAGGTAGTCAGCATTATTATTAGCATAGTTACAACTTAATAACATAATTAGATTTTATATGGATCTTAGTACACAATAAATTGACTAGTACTTAAGGCTTCTTTTTTACACGTTCGCGAGTTGTGCCTAGGGCCTAAGTGCGTTAATTTCAAAATTTATAATTCTCGCTATTATCATGTTTCTTCTAGCTGCACTTCAATACACGAACGTAAGCAATCGTAATTTATCGCTCAAACTAGCTGACTCAAGCCTACTCAAACATGTGATCGATCACGGCTATTCGGCAGATATACATCAAACTCGTTAGGCGCCCAAAGTGGCAATGACGTACAGTATTGCCACAAACGAATATGTAACATACTCATGACCTGCTAAATAAGATACTTAAAGGATTACTTCAGGAGTTAACAACTAGCTCTACAAATACAGCAGCGTTCCAGACCACAGCCATTTTGCCACAACTAGGAAAATCATACACTGCATCTTTGGGAAGGAATCGATTTCGAGATGCATGTTCAGGACGTTCCGTTTCTCTATTTTTGCCACCTAGGCTTCTTGGCCATCCTGCTCGGTCTCATCGCCATCACATATTCTGTCTGGCAGCTTCAATCAGACCCTAGCCCAGATGTGTGGATGAGTCTTTCGATAATCTCTTTCTCAATCCTGGGTGCATTCTTATTCCAGATAGGCATCGGGTTCTGCATGGCCTGGATCACGGTTCCCAATGCGTCTATGGATGTGGTGATTCGAGCACAGGAATCTGATACAAGTATGTTTGTTGTGAGCGCAAACGAGAAGCGCAAGCAGGCAGACTGCCACGGTAGACATGGCTGAGAAACCCTAGATGCCAAGTAGCTTACACTTTTACAGTTCAAATCGCCAAGTATGAGAAAGAAGCAGACGTTAGCGGCGTTGACCGGGATATCTTTTCGATTGATCTTAGAGCAAATTACTCGAGGTACTGGCTTATGGGGCTGGGCGGCTTTGCGCTTGCTACTTCACTTCACTTTGCTACTGTCGTTACGCGCATGTTCGACAATAACGGCGTGTTAACGATAAGAACTTGGAAATTTGGTACAGCAGTCGCTGCTACTATCTTTCACTTGTTCATATACGTTAGAGCGTTGTATATGTGGTGCACAGCTCTAAAACTGAATGACATGCGGGTTTTAGCGAGGTACGGTTAGACGAGCCTATGGCTCAACGACTATATACCGGTTGAAAATGAGAGCACCGGCTACTTCATGAGCTCATTACTCTTTTCAATCAAAAGATACAGACTCAAGTAGTTACATATGAAGGCGCAGTAGTTGACGAACTGTATCAAAGCAGTGACTAAGACTCACTAGCCTGCCTGCTAGAGGAACTCTATATTAACAAGGGGCGCGTTTAAGCTAATAATCATTAGTTAAGATATGCTGGGTCTGTAAGGTTATACAAGGATAAGACTAGACCCTAACAACGAGAAGAAAGTGGTTAGTGATATTAAGCTATTCGTGTCTACGCGGGTTACTAAGCTGTTAATAATTAAAGGGTTTAACAATAACTTTTAAGTATCTATATAGATAGCTCTACTAGCACGTGCAAGGAGGAGGGGGGGGGACTTTTTTATAGGTAGGCTTCGCGATGCACGAGCTCGTATGGAAGAAGACGTGTAGTTGGGTGTCAGAAGTGCTTAAAAATCTTCCAAACGGCCTTCATATAATATACAGTCGTGTGTTTTTATAAATTTCTATAGAGGAAAGATAGACAAGCTCTTCGATCTTAGGCTAGGTGACACTAGCTTTGCGCCTACTAGAGCTGTAAGAGTTAGCAATTACGGCAGGCGTGCAGCCCTCATATCCATTTGTTAGTCTCGAGTGAGCGATTAGCGATAAGATTGCGTTGTGCGGGCCTCTCTTAAAAGTGCAAGAGTCAAAGGTTAGTCTAGTGCATTAGTTAGCGTGAGATTACCTATTGCGCAAAGAGGAAGACAGCGACGTATTTCTTAAAGCGTATTAAATTAGGCAGCAGAACGTGCATCTAGAGCTATTACAGTCAAGCTTTAATTGTGTTGCGCAGAGCGGCTTCTAGCAGAAGGCTGTTAACTTGGGAAGTAGGTCACTCTCTTAAGAGTCTCCGCTGTTGCAGTACGCAGCGATTCACTAGCCTGGACATGCAAAGGGCTGCGCAGCACTAGACACTGACTTCCTTCACTCCGTTAAGCACTTCCTTGAAGCTAAACATGTTGTGCGAAGGCATTGGTGGGCAGCATATCGAAATATCAACGATAAACAGCTACCTGAGGTCCTGCCACGGTTACACATGCTATGCTATTGTTGAGAATATATCTTGGGTGGAAGTAATATAAGGCTTCTAGTTTCAAGACTCTAGAGTTAGTTT
>JAODYC010000060.1:67981-99778 GCA_026262405.1 Curvularia hawaiiensis
TAGAATATATGTTATTAGTCCCTATAGGCGGCTAGTATTAAGGTCTTGGGGAATTGGGGTTTCGAAGCTTCCTTTCTTATCTTCTGTTCGTTCCCAATTCTCAGGTTAACTACTGTAGCGTGTCTTGCCTTCCCCGTAGGATGCGTGGCGCAGCTACCTGCAGCAAACTAGCCTATCCTTACACTATGGTGTACTGGGAATTTCGCTTGAAATCTGTTATTTGAGAGGCATCAGCTGCTTACTGGCAAGTAGTTACGCTCATGCGGCATAGCTAAGCTAAGCTAACAGGCTCTTTAAGATGCTTATAATTTCTACTGAGTCCTTTTGTGGATAGCCTCGCTTATAGCACAGGGTGATTGCAGCAGCTTTACAGCTTAGAATGGTTTGTATCTGCACCGCAGTCGCAGCTATCAACTATTTTACACAGAGCAAGCGAGTGCGGGCGAAGAAAGTTACAGCTACACTCCAAGATGGCGCACACGATTGGACTATCATCCTAGCGTGCGTGTTTACCAATGGATCAGTGCTGACGCTAAGCCTTATTCACTGCTGAGGTAGCGAGCTTATCTGTATTCGACTATTTGCGAACGCGAGGTGTCGCAATACCTACATTAGGTTAGTCTCTTGTTACGAAAAAATGTTGCACAGCCAGGTGCCGGGTTCTCACAAAGCCAACGTTATCTTTGCTTAGATTGTATTCCAGGAATCTAACCAAGGTGTGATCATCATAGGAGATCTCTATTTGAATGTCATGTGCATTTGAATATCACGTGTCAATACTTCATTGATAAGCTACCCCTGTGCACAGAAATTTATCACGCATAGATGAGAGATAGCAAGTCTACAAGCTTCTTCCAATCATTACTAATTTGTAGCAGGAGCCAAACCTACTATAAGTTTGCAGCTGAATGGACCTTGCGCAGTAGTAGCAGTTTTTCTTTTTTCTCACGATCGCTACATGACTCTACACGCAGGCATGGCTTTTTCATTGACCACCTTCAACGGTGAAAAGTACACCTTCTCACTATCCGTCGAAAATTTTTCAATCAATATAACGTTGAACTTTTCATGGCAAAACAGCAACCAAAGGCGAGTGGCATTGCATCGCCTTTCGATCGCACCGTAGCCAACACAAGCTTCGATATTTCTACGACAGCAGGGCTCCAGGCTTGGATCCATTGGCACTATTGTCACAAGGGCTTCCATTACAATGGAACATACAAAAGTTTGACTGAGCTGCGAGAGTATTTGCATGCCTTGAACACTAGTGAGCACATGGCTGAATCACCCTGTGCTACTAAACTTTCGAAAACAAGAATTCGCCAGGAAATCATGAAGTAAGTATGTCCCGAGATTGACTATTTCTTAGCGATGTTCAGTGGTTCGTTTGCTTCGCCTCTACACATGAGCCACCTTGTATGTTGTCTTGCGGCGAACATCTGTTGATTTCGATATCTAATGAAATGCATGCGACATAACTTTACATCCATTGACGACAAGCAGGCTTCTTTCACCAAACCATCCGTACAGCCTGGTAGGGGCAAAAAAGGATGAAATCGCAGCACAAAACACAGAAAACAACGACACGAACTCTCTACACACGCAACCGAGTGCTAGCATAACCAAGATGGAACCACTGAAGTCACAATCGGTCTCAGGCATACCGCACAAGACAAAGCTCGATATTAATCAAATTGTAGCGGAGCGTGAATGCCAGCCCCGCACCCCAAGCAGCAAGGAGTACCGTTCTTCCAGTACTGTCGTGCTGGCAAACTCTACAGCTAATCGAGGTAGCTACGTCGGCGAAGACAGCTTAGCGTCTATTGACGGTGGCTTAAGCGACACGGACCTTCTCATATCAGACGAGAATGGACACAATGATGTGGAAGACGTACAACGCCATGAAAGGGCTACCCAGATTCGGAACGCACCGATGTTGGGTGTGGATGTTGTCTTGCAGGATACTCAGAATCTTCTCTCGCAATACGGGCTCATGGGTTCATACAATAAAGGGAAGGATACCAGATCCAAGCTTTTCCTCAATACTAATGTCCCGTTCTCGGTGTTTCTTTGCGGAGTTCAAGGAAGCGGCAAGTCCCATACGACATCTTGCATCATTGAGAATTCTCTAGTACCTTCCAAACATCTCGGAAAGCTCAGAAACCCACTATCTGCCCTAGTGTTCAGCTATGGTCGCTTCAACGGCGACGGAATTGGATTCAGCATCAGCGAAGCTGCATTCTTAGCTTCTAGCGGAGCCGGAGTACCTGGCGCAGCCCGTGTCAGAAACGTTCACGTCTTGGTCTCACCGTCGAACTATGTGCGAATATCGAAGCTTTACCTACGACTTCCCAACGTTTCAGTCACGCCGTTCAAAATAAAGTCTCAAAATCTCGACATCACTACAATGCTCACATTGATGAACGTAAATGAGTCAGAGGAAACACCCCTTTACATGGCACAAGTCACACAGATACTTCGAGAGATGTCGACAGCGGGCGGGCCGTTCGACTACAAGACGTTCAAGCTGCATTTAAAGAAACAGAAGTTCAACCCTGCACAAACCAACATGCTCCAGATGCGTCTCAGCTTACTCGAGTCGTTTTTGGACATGAACAATACCTCCTCTGATATGTTGTTCCCGCCTGGCGAAATAACAATCATGGACATGTCCTGTCCTTTTGTTGATGCCAATACAGCGTGTGTCCTCTTCGAGATTGGACTTCAACAGTACCTGCAATCCAAAGGCACCGGCAAGATGATTGTCCTAGACGAGGCGCATAAGGTATCGAAGCATAGAATCATTCAAATTATGGTTCATTCACTAACGCTAAACAGTACATGCTAAAGATACCTGGAGCGCAATCGCTGAATGAGGCACTTCTTCAGACCATCCGCCTACAGCGGCACCATGGCGCTAGAGTTATTGTCTCAACACAGGAGCCTACCCTTTTGACTGATCTAATTGCTCTTTGCTCAGTTACAGTAATCCATCGCTTCTCAAGCCCAGAGTGGTTCTCGGCTATCAGACGTCATATCCCTGTCACAGATGAGAACCGCGATAGTCTCATGCGAAAGATCGAGAACCTTAAGACGGGAGAGGCGATCATGTATTCGCCCAACGCGGTCCTTGGCTTTGATCAATGTGGGAGATTAGTCATGGGTACAAGTAGCATGATCGATGTTCGAGTCAGAAGGAGACTTACAAGCGACGGAGGGCAGTCTGTACTAGCTGTATAGGGAGGTAGCTTTCGGAAGAGCTTGAAGACTTTTTGCATCACTTGTTTTTTTAGCGGTGAACTTATACTGTTGTCTTGGTCGAGCTCTAGATCGATTAGAACGGTTCCGATCGGAAGCCGAAGAGAGGTCGCAGTATGTCCATTGAGTCCCTGAAGGATTCTTAGCTCGATCGATCTCAAATTTCGTTTCTACTTCGTTGGAGGCCTAAGCTATGGCCAAGCTAGCATCAAGTAGTGAGGTGAGACAAGATAGCGAATTTGATTATTTTCCAACTTGGTCAGCCCCAAAGGGGGCTCAGCTAGTTCTATGCTTGGGTTTTCTACCATACTGCCTACTATTAGTGCTAATAATAGATCTTGAATATGTCCTCAATCTTCGGACAAGGCTTCCTTAGAAGGATCGACGCTCTCGTCATTGTCCTCAGGAACGTTCAGAGCAGTGCTGTTGTCAAGGGCTCTGGTGCGCATCCAAGCTTCCTTCCCCTTCTTTGACAGCTTCTCGCCCGCCCATTCATCCTCGGGAGATCTAGCACGTATATTTTATTCCTATTATAACTCAGTAAACTTAGTATTAGGAGATACGAGCATCTCGTACCACGGCGCGAAGTCTCTACAGGAATTCTTAGGGAGAATAATTCTATCTGCAAATGGACCAATCTCATATGTAATTAACAGCATGATAGTAATTCACTACTCTAGTAGTAAGCATTACATGTAAGTCTCTTTGATATAAATTTCCATTAGGTCGTACGTTACCACACTCTTACGATGTTCTAGGTACTTATTTTACCCCTTAACAAGTAGCTTGCAGCAGGAGATGCCATCATTTTAGGACTTTGACCAGGATTAGACAGACGCTTTTCAATTTTATATGGGGATTGAGGCAAGCTAAAGCTTTCTTGAACCTGAAAGCTTAGGTCCTTGGTTGTCTGATCTAATAGGTTTATATACATGGCCACGATCATGTGTTTTCGGATGCAAAAAGACCAAATCTTGGAAATCGGCTCCGCTAGCATCAACGTTTCGTCACAGTCTGCACTTGCCGTTTCTCTCAAGCATCAAATTTGAGCATTGTTGCGTGCCGCCCTATCTGGGGATTCTATGTCGCCTCGCCTACAGAGTCGATGACCACTCTTAGTCGTAAGTCACCCACGGATCGGCAATCACTTATGGAAAGTTTGTTGCTAGCTTCTGGAATGCATTTCTTTACTATTCCACTATACATGGGTACAGTCTCCTTCTCTAGACCCGTCATGATTTCTTATGCAATACAAGCAAACCCCAACAGTTCCAATCTGGGCTTCTTCCGCCTTCTTGGACAGCAAGTCGAGACTTGTTATCAGCGGGCAGGAGTAACTTGCTTCACAAGTGTGTCTTATGCCCTTTCTTGCGCGGGCAAACCTTGATCCAATGTCCGAAACGGAGCATGTCGCAAATGAGCCCAGGGTTGGCCACAATTCCGCCTTTCGTAGAGCCTCAAAATACTCAGCAACCCTTGTCTCACCTGTACAGTATTTCGCAGGCAGTTCAGTGTTGCGACATGGATGACATTTCTTTGCATTCCCAGGAAGGCTACGACCACATTGGGTACAAAGACGCTGCCATGCGTCGTAGCATCTGAAACTACTCCGCAAAGACTGCTCCACATCCTGCAGCTCGGTCTCCAGGCCATCTAAGATCTGCTGGATGCGCCTGGTCAGTGACTCTGGCTGATCTTAGCGACACGGTAGGATGAACCGAATCCTTCGCAGCTTACCGGTCATATGAAGGGGGAGTATTGAGAAAAGTTGTTCCTTCTCCCATTCTGCTGAGAAGTTTGGGGTCAGTTCAAGGACCGCTCTCCGAGATATTGCTTTAAACTCCACCGGGTCATTAAACATGTACGCAGCCAGAACAAGATATCCAAGCCCGTGTGTAAGATGTTCCACATCTTTCGAATGTCGGAACCAAGTTGGTATCCATGGACCCAAGGCATCGGTACAATCGTACTTGTCGCAGAGAAGTGATAGACGCGCCAACTGCTCTGCATTTATAGTGTAGTCTGAGCGGCTGCCTCGATAATGAAGGACTCTGAGTAACAAGCCCATAAGATGAGCATCGTCTTCAAGTTCGATTTCAGGGCAGTCTTCGTTGAGCAGTCGCTGGCCTTCGTGAAAGGAAGGCTTGAACATGTTCGAAAAGACGGAAGATGCGAGCCGAAGAACTGCAGTCGAGACTCGAAACTCGGTTCCAACGCCACTGTCCTGGCCCAGACACTTCAGCACAGCATCTCCTTCCGAGTCGAGCAGGGTGGTAGAGTTCGGATCGTCAGTCGAAGACAAAGCTTCATTTTCCTGTCGCAGTTATAACAGTGGATTAACGTGTTTCATTAAGTGAGCATACTTGTTGCATGATGAAAAAACACGGTACTTTAGAGGACCTATTCTTCACTATGTCCTCGTTCATCACAGGGGCTCTGTGTGATCTTGTAAAAAGAACTATTTTGTTTTATACGTCACTGGTACGCAACCTACTCATGTCGATCGATACTCCGTGACGCATTACCAGGTGATGGAGAGCTACACGGCTATCTTGATTGGTCATGCAACCTAATGCAGACTAGTACAGTGTCTAGGCTAAATGTATTGCACTCCTATGCTACCAAGCGTTCTGGTAAAGACTAAATCATGATCGTTGCAAATAACTGCCTTATCCGATTATTGGTGTAGGTGAGTAACAAGTTTGCACTGTCTTACCTCTTATATATAGCTTAGCAGAAGAAGCTAGTTATAGATAGTCGATCCTATATTTACAATAGCCGGACTTTTAGAACGCTACCTATAGGAGTGAAGGCAAAACCGCCCATGATAGTACACTAGTGGAGTAAATTATCTTAGTTCATGTTAACACAAAAATGAAATTCTGGTACAATGGCCTCACTAAAACTTGGAAATAGTCAGTCTAAGCTCTCCAGAGCTATTCAAATATCTTACTTAAGTTGTTTTTGTTAACAAGGTGATAGAAAACATCTCTTTCTCTTATGAGAAGGGAGGTTCCATGGGCGATAGCAAAGGCTCTGTTATGACCAACCGCGCTAGGGCGTAGTAACGATAGTTGGGCCTAGGCTTTGCATGAAAGACACGACCCCTTCCATGGAGAGCAGAAGCAACTTCAATCGTTCGGGATTATAAAGGTGGCCTGGCGGGGTTATGACGACCTGGGACCGAAACTAATTCGTTAGAGTTTGCACTAATGCAGCCCCTGGGCATGCCAGTGGTAGACTAGAGTCTATGAAGCAACATGAGCTCGTCATTTATATCTAATTACATACTCCTGGAGTATTTATTCGCCGGATATCATAGTTTCAGGAGTCTGCTATCTTCTTCACTTACTCTCACACCTATCTACGTTCTGACGTTCACCACCATATTCACATTCACCTCATGAAACTATCGCTATCCACCGCTATAGTCACTCTTGCTTTTGCCAGTCCGGCTTTAGCAGGTCCAGCCGCCTATGGGTTGTGTCAGGCAGGTTGTTCTGCAGTAGTCATGGCATGCTACTCTGCAGCTGGATTTACTTGGGGGGCTACACTCGGTGCCTCAGCACCTGCTAGTATCATTGCATGCAATACTGCATTTGGTACGTGTCAGGCTGCGTGTGCCGCTGTGCTTCTGAGTCCAACTCCATAGAAGGTATGACAGGATGCCAGCCGGTTTTTAAGCTTTTTTTTGAGAAACCTCCAAATTTCGACTAGAAAATAATGCTAATTCTTCAATCTTCCAAGAGAGATACTGGTAGTTCATGTACGAAACAGGTATGACATGGCAGAATATAACATGGGTTTAGGAACCAAGAGAAAGAGGTCTTGTTGTATATTCTAGAAGTTTCGTAGGTTGTGTCGGAACTCGAAAATTAGACAAACAATGTGAATCTTGGTTTTCTCAACTTGGTATTCACAATCTAGTTTTTCAGATACGACTATTGATTGCACCACGGTATGAATATTTGATGCGCTTTATTTAAGTTGTCACTGGAGCTACACGGGCTGTCAAGTTTGAGTTCTACAAGACGAGCGATCAGTAATGGACGAAAATCTTACTATGTCAAGTTGGGGCTTCACAAATCTTAGTTGTCATAATGATTTGACGTGTGTGAGCATTATAGGCGCCATCAAAAGCCATTCGTAGCCTCAGCGAGCTGGGCCAGTCGATAGAAAGAGATTTCTTAGCACCACACGCAAAGTTCATGACGTTAACGCTTTGCGCATGTCAAGACACTCGACATTCTCGTACAACACACAAGTACTCATACCCTAGTCTTATAGTCTGATTCAAAAACCGCAGTGATACATCCGAAAGTCTTTGTAGCATCTCTCTTAGGGCATGTTCTCGGGTCTGTGTACTTATTAGTTAGTAACATATACTTATTCTATTCCTTACGCCTTAACTAAAATCAAAGATATAGTAAGAACAACAAGACATACGCCAAAGATGACTATCTTGTTTTGGTGAGCGATGACCGGTAGTGTGTATGAAGTCAACTGCTCTGGAGAAAGCTCGATTTGCTTATATGATATCAGAAGGACCCCGCAACGCTAACGCAAAGCGTGCATTGCGACATGTCGTGTTCGCAAATAACCGAATCCAGCTTAGTGCCGTAATGGTGACAATACGCATGCCCGATCCTCCTTTTGATGTCTAGAGCCCGTCTGCGGCCTTTCGTTCAAAATATGCTGTCAGCTTTCCTATTGGCACACCAGCAGCAAATGCCCACCGATAACGTTCCATGAAAGCGATAATATCATCGTCCATCCGCTGCATCGCCTTCTGCTTGTGGTCCTCTAACTCTTGGCCAGTATAGGCGAGATGCACGTTGGACTGCAGCTCGACCTCGCCAACCTCGTGCCCAAAGTCCATCGTGTCTAGAACAATCCTAAATCTCTCGTCCGCTAGCCACGTTCTTCTTGTTGTGCACATGGTTGCGATACGATCGAGGCCGAAGAACTCACGCTCACCACATACTCGTCCCGTGATGATATGTACTTGCATCCCGATTTCGCTAGGATCAGAAAACTCCTCGAACCTCGAATTTTGGAAGTTGCCACCCTTTCTCACTTTGGCCTCCCATCGCCCGTTGCGTAGCCTGACCCACACACCTGCTGCTGTGAGGAGTCCAGCTCGATCGAAGTAAGTGTCTGTGAAAATGCGCTTCCTTTGTTGCTGGATGCTTCGGAATGGTGGGTTTCCGGCGTGAAGAGTAAGATCTGTGACTGCGAGCCCGCAAAACTTGCGCTCCACCTCTAGAAGAAAGGTTTGAGATGTGGCTTTTGGAAACATGAGAAACACTAGAGTTGATGACTGTAAGCCTCAGCGAGAGAGATGCAAGGTCTGAGCAAAGAGCAAGGTAGTGGTATTGATCTTAAGGAAACTGGGCTGAGCCACATAAGAAACCCTTTGGTAGCAGGCACGTGACCAACACATATGCCTCCTGCTCCATACTTTACATGTTACTACTATCTATATGACGCGTATTTTCCGCCGTTCTCGAGAGAAAACCCGCCAATTTAGTATTTCCCAAGCTATTTAATAGGATTTCGTACGAAATCTCCGTCTCTCCGTTGGTGTCAACCTGGCCACTATTTCAGCATTGTTAAGCACTACACAATTAGTCGTACCTCAAGAAGAAGGTTTCGTTCCTTATACATCTTCAAGATCTTAGGGTTCTTCATAGCAAACTGATCGTATCGCTTCTGGAAAAGGACCGCATTGTCTGCTTCTCTTCCAGGTAGGTTTCGCTTGAGAAAACGATCTTTGGCGACTTCTTCTCGACAATCGAAGAATAGAACCAATGCTGGCGATCCGATCTTCAGGAATCAATAAGCTAATAGTGAGCATCAGCGGCTGGGCAAACTAACCTTTTTTTCCACAGGCATAGCCTGATCCAACTCCCTCGGCAACCCATCTACCAGGACTAGGCGACGGCTGTTGCAAAGGCCATGCTGCATACTATCATGAAGAATGTTGATCAGCTTCTCCGTAGAGATGAGCTCGCCTCGTTGCACCTGAGATGCAGTAACTAGGTCCGTCATCGAATTCGAGACGAGTCTCCTCAACGTATCTCCAATAGACAAGTGACAGAATCCGTATTCATCAGAAAGTCTTCGGCACAGTGTGCCCTTGCCAGAGCCAGGAGCCCCTGTGGATCTTAGTTGCGTACTTAAAATTTCGCATACTTACCAATGACGAATACGACAGCTGCTGCAGTAACCTCCATGGTCATTTGTAAGGAAATCAGCCTTGGGAGATAATCCGGTGTGATAACAAGAGTTTACAGCCCTTCATTTATGCCTCAAGAAAGCGGGGTTGTGCACACGTCAGCGGTAGACGGCATCGATGGACATAGTTAAATTCTGTGGCAGCAAGTCGACATTTTCAGCACTCCACCTGCTTCCTCCGTTCCATCCCTTAATCCACGCTCCAACAATGAATTCATTTTTAATTTACTCTGCACTACTGTTACTTGGTATCGGGTTCGTATACCTGCGCTACAGCAATCATCGTACCGTATGTCCTGTGGCTGTCAACTATCATTTTACGAGGCGCTGCAATAAGACATGTGGATTCTGTTTCCACACTGCCACCTCCTCTTTCATGGAAAGTTCCGACCGCGCAAAGAAAGGTCTTTTGTTGCTCAAAGAAGCAGGCATGCGAAAACTGAATTTTGCTGGCGGAGAGCCGTTCCTTTATCCAAAGTTCCTGGCCGAGATGGTAATCTTCTGCAAAGACGAATTACGACTCGAGTCGGTTTCTGTTGTCACAAATGGAAGTCTTGTAAAGGAAAGCTTCTTTCGACGGTGCGGTTCCAGAATTGATATATTGGCGGTCTCATGTGATTCGTTCAACGAGTCTACCAACATCCAGATCGGCCGTGGATCTGGCGACCAGATCTCGCAGCTATACAAGATTGCTTCTTGGTGCAAAGAGTACGGCATCAAGTTCAAAATCAACACTGTGGTATGTCGTCTCAATTGGGATGAAGACATGAACAAGCATATCGATCAGCTTCGGCCTTTTCGCTGGAAGTGCTTTCAAGTCTTGGTTGTCGTAGGGGAAAACGACACTGGGGAGACGCTTCGAGACGCACGCAAGTTTACCATTACCGATGACGAGTATGACAGCTTCTGTAGACGACACACGAATCAGTCATCACTCGTGCCGGAGTCTAACCGAATGATGGCCAAGTCGTATCTGATCCTCGACGAGTACTTGAGATTTCTAGACCGTGACGGGCGTCAGCCATCTGGATCCATCCTTGACATTGGGGTTAGAAAAGCACTTCAAAGCGTGTACTGGGATGAGAAGGCTTTCAAGGACCGCGGAGGAATATACGACTGGGCTAGACCGGCCGGCACATGTGGGCAGGGTAAAGAAGACCTACAGTGGTAAGCTCATTGGACCACTTATTGGTCAGCAGGATAGAGGTCGGGTGATACTGCAGCTCATTTAGTGTGCCACCCAATTGTAAACAAGCTAGTCAAATCTATCAACAATTACATGGCTTCTTAATCAGATCGAACGCTATAAAACGTGGAATCTGAGCGAACGACTGAGCACTGCCACAACATTGATATCATGATGTCTACGAGTGCCAAAACCCTCACCAACAAAAACGAGTATCGAAAGCGATCGAATCTCTACTTGATAGGACCTCAGTGTAGCGGCAAGACGACTCTTCTCAACGCCCTGAGGGAGTTCTACACCGACCACGACCCAGGATCTCACGATATCGAACAACCATTTGTCATCGAAGAAGTCGCTCGAGCTGTAATGCACGAGAAAGGGTTCCAGGCAAAAGATTTACATGATAGTGTTCGAGGCCTCCAGTTACAGACGCACATTTTGCTGAGACAGAACCAAATCGAAGAACAACTGAAGGACCTGTGGTTCTTGGCAGATCGATCAGCGCTAGACGCGCTAGTATATGCGAAAGAATATACTGGACTCGATGCTCTCAAAGCGTTAGCGAGCACGAAGGAGTGGGAAGAGTCAAGATTCAGAATGAAACACGCTACAGTAATAGTTTGCGAGGCTGGCAATACAGAGTGGCTGAGTGCAGACGAAGTCAGGTTAGCCTATCGAGATACTGCAGAGTGGAAGGCATTGAATGAAGCTTTCTTCGCTATGCTCAAGGAGCATGGAATATCATACAGCGTCCTACCCAATGTTGTCAACAGCTTGAGGGAACGGGTAGCACTGGTAAGCCGTCTTTTGGAGACAGATAAGAGTGACCCGTGTTTGAAGTCTGTTTCTTTCTGAATGTGTTTGTATTATGAGTTTAATCATCGCAAGGTTCCATAGAATCACAATGTGGTGGATTCCAGCTAGATCGTGCGCTTGTCGTTTGGCTGAAGCCCGAATTCATTTGGTTGTAAGGCAAGATATTTTGGATATCCACGTGTTAGGGTCTGATAAGTGGTGCAAAATCGTTTGAAGTATTGTATTGTATAATGCTGACTTAATTTGGAGACCATTGCTCCCACCCATATCGAAGTCCTACCATTGCCTCTCAATTCTGAGTAGTGAGCAAATTCCGCCATTATTGACAGACGCTATCTATTATGACTTATTACGTCGTTAGTTTCCTGCATGTAAGCATTGTGGCAAAGCGTGAGTAAAGTTTATCGATCAGAAGATCAAGAAAGTCACTGATATCATAAAGGATCCACGTAGACTAGTCATGGGCTTCGTAACAATGTCGGTGATCATCGTACAAAAAGCACTGCCCCTAGTTTCCTCCCATAAGAGCTTCATAGAAATGATTCTTTCTCAATTGGTATATGTACTAATGTCTTGAAATACACCTTGGTACAGCGAGCTGCGAAAGAGAAGCTTCAGGGTGATTAGCGTATTTTGTTAGCATGGAATGGTCTTATTCTGTCCTACTGCAACTAGCAAACTTTCTATCAAAAGGCCGCCAATTTGCATTCATGCATAATCTGGCAGACTCAAAAGCTGTGTTAAATGTCTTGGGTCATGACCATTTACTTAGAATATCCACAGACGAGCCTCTGTAAGTGCTTACCTATCGTGTTTCACAAGGTGTAAACATTTCGCATATGGCTTATAACATATGATTGTTTCATTTCTCCTTTTCCAGCACTATGTGACAGTACCAAGAAACTATCAAAACATATTTCCTGCCTCTATTGCCATGTCGCTACCACGAGATGAGCCATTGATATTTAGACTGATCTTGGTACCAGCAATTTTCACGAATTATGTGAGTATTACATTGACGATGATCACACTATATCTTCATGTATGCATGTGAAATGCTGTTGTGTAACTGTGGCTTGCTAGCCCTCCAGTGGCACAGTGACACATGTAAGATTCATACAGAATGCAAATGAGGCATGCAGAGAGAATCGTGATCAAAGGCGCACAATGTATAAACTCCTAGCGCTGAAGATGTCTGCCACCTCCAGTCCCTCGAGGTAAACATTACTTCGCACTCGTCAAAGGAGCGATGTTTTGCGATCATCTACGAAGCAAAATTTCTCATGATATGAGTCACGAAAAGTCACCAATCGAGCTATCCACCCCTTGTCCCGACTTGGTTATCAAGGACTACTGCATTGAGCATGCAGCGATATTCAGGGAGCTCGCAGACCTTCGGCGAAGGGTGAGTCCTCTCAAAGGGTTGTTTGTGTACCGTCCTGATCGCACCAGGGCTGGGAGAATCCCCAAGGAGATGATCATTTTAAAAAACAACGTTATCGAGCAGACAATGCAGATAAATCAGGAAAACGCATATTCTATAAGATGATGTGCGAAATTGGCGACGAGCTCCACGAGATGACCTCAGCCCTGTCATTAACATCACCATTTGCTATGAATCCCGCCGTCCTTGATCTTTGCATGGCACCAGGCGGCTTCACGGCCTCTGTCTTAAAGAGAAGCCCCTATGCTATGGTATGTGGAATCAGTCTTCCTGAGTCTCAGGGCGGCCATGAGATGATACTTCCTAATTGGCAAAGTAACTCGAGGATACGAGTCCGATTCCTCGATATCACAATGCTGGCAGCCGAGATGGACGTTACCAAGATCCCAGTGGAACATCCTGATGCTAATGGCTTTGTATTCGACCGTCCCTTTCATGGCGAAAATTTTGATCTGGTTTTCTGCGACGGCCAGGTTTTGCGAACGCATTCCAGAGCGGAGTACCGCGAGAGAAGGGAGGCATGGCGGCTACGAACAAGTCAACTTGTACTAGCACTCCAGCGTGTGAGGCAAAACGGCAAAATCGTCCTTCTACTACACAAGCTCGAAGCTTGGGATACAGTGTTGTTGCTGTACACTTTGAGGAAGTTTTCGTTTTTGAGAACATTCAAACCGAAGAGGAAGCATGCAATCAGATCCTCGTTCTATGTTGTTGCTGAGCAAATCGAAACGCAGAGCCCATGGTTTCAAGCAGCTATAACCACTTGGAAGGAGGAGTGGTACATAGCAACATTTGGAAGTGATGCAGAGTATACAAACAACCAGACTAGGTTTCATGGTATTGTAGGCCGGGTATTGTCGGATTTTGGCACAGAGTTGTTGGAGCTGGGAAAGCCCATCTGGGAAGTACAGAGTGCTGCACTACGCAAAGCTTCATTTGTAAAGTAGAGTTTCTACGTTGCGAAAGCATAATCATCTATAATTACTCCTGTTTTCAAACCTGCTATCCAGGGTAGGCGCAGAGTTTGGCAGCGACGATTAATGTTCTACCTGCTATGTACATCATGAGCCTATTTGATGTCGCAACCACCAGCCACCATGTTGCAAGTCTGAAAATCATGGTATGATAGGTCACAGATCTACTGGACGGACGCGGGCACGCTTCGACTGGTACTTTCGTCAACCTGTACGAGAAAGACCACTGACACACAGCCACATAGCACATCATGGCTTCATGTAGGCTGTTGTTGCTCCGTTCGTCAAGGCACTATAGGTGCTATTCATCTCAGCCTCACGATGTACCTCGCTGTGCTGCTTTTCCCACGATACCTTCTAATCTGTACGTGCTGCATTGACAAAGCTGGCAGTGCAAAACTCTCAAATGCAAGCTTGTAAGCGATGATTAAGAAGAGGTCTTTGTTGATGGAGTCCGGAATTCATTGCAGTATCAGTGAGTCATAATTACGCACCAAACTCGATGCAGCCTCCTATGAGCGAGCAGCGCCGCAGTCCCCCCTGTCAACTATAGCACATCTTTCAAATCTTGCTTAGCTAAAACCAATCATCACACAATGGCTTGCATTTGATCTACCAGGTAGTCTAGTATTTGGCGGACGTTGCTGTACCATTGCGGCAATTCTACGAAAGGTGGTGGGGCATGTTTACTTACATACAACGCTATAGCATGCAACGAATACGAGTATAAAAACATTCTACCACCAACGTAATGACCTTGTTTTCTACTCTGATCAATATTTGACAACTGTGGATGGCCATGGAATTCATTCAAAGCAAGCTAAAGTATGATTTCACACACCAAGAGTACCTTCGCAATGCTTTCGTCGCCGCTCATAGAAGTGAGAAGGATGGCGTGGCAATTGACGGTAACAGAGGAATGGCCCGGATCGGGCAGATAGCTATTGACATGGCCGAAACCACCAATGCCGTTGTGGTTGAGAAAGCGAGCCTCAGTAAGCACTTCCCTGAAAGAATATATGACCACATCATAATGCGTACAGCGGACATCAATCGTCGTAGCTACTGGTGGAAAGACAAGCAACAAGTAGCCAAAGCATGCAAGATCTTGGATATCGAGCCTCGCATCATCCGGAGTGCTCGACAGACTGGTCAACCTCTTTCCTTAGAAGTGTTGAATTTTGCCTTGAATGCTGTGATCGGTGCGGTCTGGCTTGATTGTGAAGATCAGAACAAAAGCATTAAAGACTCATGTAACACAATCTCAAGGATCTTAGGCCAAATCGACTCCATCCTCAATCCTTCGACGGCTGCTGGCGGCAACCAAAACGGATCTCTCACCACTGAGGATAACGCAGAAGTCTGTTCCCCCGGAGTAGCAACAGATGTAACACTGGAGGGTAATTTAGGAAGCGACATGGACACAAGAGAACCTTCAGCAATTGTCGAGACATACGAAGACTTTTCTGTGTTTCCAACACAGTTGTTCTCAGAAGGACAGGAGGACTCAATGACTGAACTATCGTCGACCCAGCAGTTCTGTCTGGACGAACAGCATTCTTCAGAATATGACACCGCGGGCTCGTTCAGCCAGAACCACGACTACAGACGCATCGATGGCTCGTTATTAGCTGGAACACAGGATATAGGTGCTCAAGCTATTTTCTCAATTGGAAGAGAAGCAACCATAGGACCCATAGCGCTTAGAGCAGCTGATACCAGTATGTCTATCACTACGACAGCGAGGCGAGCCTTACCTAGCCGAGAATCTGGAAACTCAGTGATAGCACCACGTACAGACTCTTTGCAGCGCAAGCGTAAAAGAACTCTAACCGAGAGAGACAAAGTCAACACAGCGCTCGAGTCGTTGCGAAGCGCAGAACGACAGAAAGCGAGTGCGTATTCGCAGTCAGAGCGCACCCAGCTACTGATATTCCTGGAGTATCCGCGTGCAGCTCTTCCCAAAGACTCTTGTCACCTGCTAAGGTTTTTATACATGGCAATTGGAAGCTGGGATACACTTGCCGACTTTACTAGCCAACTCCAAAGCGTCAGGGAAGCGCGGCGCTCCTCTAGTTCACTTCTCCCCGCGACTACCTCAATCGCATTCGACATGATGTGTCAACTTGAGAAAGAGAGGACCACTTGCATCCTCTTGAAACGGTATTACGCGATTGAATTCCTCGAGGATGGACGAAAGTCTTCCCAGCCATACGAAAGCATGCAAGTGGAAACTCCAGATAGTTTCGAATTTGGAAATTCGCAGCAAAGAGGCAATCCTCAAGTGCGGCGAGAAGCTGCTGAGATCAAGTTTCTGACTTCTAAGATTGTTCCCAATGCAAAGGACCCGTCCAAAGAATACTCAATGTACTATGACAAAGTCAAACGATTTCGACAATTAGGAAAACGATTGCAGATATTGACAAAGGCTCTGGGAATTGGGATATTAGCCCTCCTGCCTTCAGGACCGTCCTTCCCCGACTTCTCTTTCACAGATCGCATGTGAGTGCGCTGAGTTTCATAGTACGGCTAACCTAGCTGACCGTACTAGGCTCCTTGACATCAAACCAGACGACCTTGTTGAATTCACCAAATTGTTAGAAGCAAATCAAGGTCAGCTTTTGAAGAAGCTGAGCAATGCCGTCGCGCCAAATCTGGTGGCACTCGCAGCCTTCTATCAAGGTCAAGACATGGACCCCCCACCTAGTCTTGTAGACGTAGAGAGCTTGAAGGACATTCCCAAGGCGCGGCTTACTATATGACCTAATATTTCATAGGTTGTCTAATCGTAGCTATTTCTAACACGTCTATTCGCGCTACCTTGAAAGTCTGGTTCTTTGAGCAGTACGGTTTACCCCAGGCTGCTTCTGGATTTTTCACCCCACGCTGCACTAGCGAAGTAGCCGTAGAGCGACACTGAGGTCGGATCATGGCTAGATATGGTCCTAAGACTTGGCATGTGCAATACTAGTTAGCGAGGCGTAGAGTGAAAAAAAATCAAATCTTCCTAAGCCCCTATTCGGATCTCTGGTCCCAAGATTGATGTACCAGTACAATACAATGGTAAACCGCAGGGCAAAGTCGAGCTTGGAGTTTACCGTAGACCGCTTTCTTTCAGAGCCTTTTAGTATGATCCAGAATAGACCATCCAAAGCAGGTCCAAAAAGTATGATACACCAATATGTGACCATAGCAGCATATAGAAAACGTATTAGATTTCTCGTCCAAAACCTGAAGGATTGAAGTGGTAGCCCTCGATCGATGAGTGGCTCAAGGAATAGTCGTTTTGCTGCCTGCCTCCAGATGGTGCTTTAGTAGAGATATACCAACGATAGTATGATGGACCATGCAGTTAAAATCGATCGTTGAAGAATTGTACCGATGTAAGGTGCTGGGGCTTAGATAATTTCATAGTGTACTGCGAAGGTGGCAATTGGAGTAAACTAATTTGTGATTGAGCTGGCTGAATGATTCCAAAGAGGCAGTGGGTAATGGTCCCAAGTCGTCAGCATCTGTCTGGTATGTCAGT
Organism: Curvularia hawaiiensis; assembly: GCA_026262405.1. Lineage (NCBI taxonomy): Eukaryota > Fungi > Ascomycota > Dothideomycetes > Pleosporales > Pleosporaceae > Curvularia > Curvularia hawaiiensis. The sequence continues at coordinate 85,426 of JAODYC010000060.1, forward strand.
CTGGCTGTTTTGGTGTGCGGTTGAGATCCGATCAACGAAAATGATGAACTAACCATAATGTCAACATAGTCTCCACATTCGGGTTTGTAAGTGGAGAAGTTACATCGAAACTCAAATACTGGTAATCTTTCTGAGGTCTGTCTCTCCTCTGTACATCGACTCAAGCGTATAGGGTTGCTGTAGCGTGCAGTAAGGCGGCGGCCCTGCCGACTCAGGATCAAGAGATGGCATCCGGAGGCATAATCTGTATGGCCCCGATGCAGGGAATTCATCAAATCAGGGTCATATATAAATTATTGCACAAGAACTCTCTTTCTTGATCCGTTTTTGGCGCTATGTGTCGAGTCGATGACCATGATATCGATAGCGAAAAGTGGGTGGTGGTGTGAGTAACACTGCGATCGGAATCCAAAGGCGGACACCTAAATATCTGGATTCCAAGTCGTATACATGAAAGCACATCCTTCGATGCCGTTGTAGTGGGTCTGAAGACAATCGTTGAGGACCTGTAGGCAATACATCTCCATGAGGGGCTGTAGACATCTATCACCTAAGCCCATCGACGCAGGCACCTAGCCATTGTTGAAAGATCGCTTTTGGAGCTCTGACATCGGCAGTAGTCCGATCCATTCTTCCGGTGTGTTTCCTCGAGTTGTAAGGCCATGCTGGATTCGAAACCTAGCGTGAGAATCGGGAGTATGTGCACTCAATCTTCCTCGTACGCGCGGCCCTCTGTTGAAAAGTAGCTCTAGAGAAAACACTCTCTGCTGTCGAATAATAAGGGCTGTTCTTTACTGTTCTGCCTTCCTTTCTAGTACCTCGTAGGTAGTCACATCAAGCTCGAAAGCTGCTTTGGGCTGTTGATATAGCTTTGGCGCCAACAACTAAACTCTAGGGGATCATAAGCTTTGTTCAGGTCTTTGGTAATCCAAATAATATGACGATGAGGCGATATCGCTTTGCAGAGTTGCATCCGACGATTGGGGAGGCTGAGACGGCGACAGCCATGGACCAAGCACGCAAGCATTTTAAATTCTGGAGTCGATTACATGCGAAAGGCGCAAAACCACGGGAATAACAGCGCTACAAGGATCCCATTTCTAACAGTAGTGAAATTTAGTGTTCCCAGGATTGGCTCGGCTTTTGGGCAATGATGATGACTGTCCCGATTGCCACTTCCCGGAATCGTACGGTGCTGAACCTCAGCGTCAATTTGGATGAGTACAGATCTGCTCGACTTGTAGGGAAGAACGGGGAATATATATGCTGTCCTTGCACCAACGGTTCGTAAGGGATTCTCCAGAATTAGTCCATATTTTCTCCATATAATCATAGCAGAGCTGTCAATGATAACCCTATCACTTATGAAGATAAATTTTGATCTTCACCAAAGTAGCAGAGTTGTGGTTCGTTTAATTTTGGCATGTGAAACTCTATGTATAAGCCTTGGTGCATATTGACTCCGCACATATGCGGTAATACTCGAGAACGCAGAGATGGACGGACGCTGGGCGACCGAGGATGAGAGAACACTCTATCCCCGATAGAAAAGGTTCTGAAGCGCTTCTATAGTCGTTGATTAATATTGTAGTAGCTGAAGTATAGATGCAACAGGTGCTAGATACGTGTATACGCGAGCGGCGGACTGCAAAGCGTGCCGTGGTCCAGACGGCAGAAAGATGCGAATCTTTCCGCTGATCGGAGTACGGATCCATGGGATAATTCGAGCAGGCAGTGGGTGAGGTACCAAGTCCCGTACATGGGAGGCATCGGATGGAGATGGGTCCCAAGTAAGAGGAGAAGTACGTTGGGATTATGCGGGAGGAGAAGGTGCGTGGTGGTTGTGGATTCGGGAAAGTCATACGTGAGGCAGGTAGGGATTGGCGAAGGACGCTATAATATGTGAAGACCGCATTGCAATTTTGATGTATGATTGATATTAGTGATATACTCCTACGTCATTGTTGGTTTGATCAGTACGTGCTATTCACTATGCAGCTGCGGAATATAGACAGAATATTCAAGCATTGGACCAAACTCTGGTATCTTCCACTCAAGAAATTGAATTGTAGACCGAATGTATTTCGTACAACCAACTTCGTTGTAACGTTCGTCGGCACTCTATGCTGTTCAATTGAAATCCTTAAAACGCCATATATGCTTTAGCTATACACTATTCATCACTCAGTGTCCTATTCCACCAGCAACCCAGTTCATGAACTCGGGATCATCTGGGTTGGGGAAGAGGCCCCTATCCTGCTGGGGTTGTCCTTGTGCCTGTTGTTGTGGTATCGGTATTCCTTGGTTCAATTGTTGCTGCTGCTCTTGTTGTCGTCTTCGCTCTTCTTCCTGACGTCGCTGTCTTTGTCTCCGATAGTAGAGAAGAAACGCCAGGGCGCCACTTAAAGCCAGAATGATGAGTGACTCGAGTATATCTGAATCTATGTCGTCGCCATGATAACCATCTCCGTAGAAATCATCGGCCACATCATCGTACTCATCGGCTTCGTAATCGTCCCAGCCAGCAAGCTCGGCTTCCAAGAAAGCATTGAGCCATTCAGAAAGCGTCCATTCTTTCTTGACCACTAGAGACGCGTTAGCACAAGAAAGATCACGTGCTGATATGGAAATGACGTACCTGGTTCTTCCTGAATGGATTTGATGTTGCCGTTGGTGAAAGTATTCCACCAACTTCGGAATCTTAACTTGTACAGAGCCAAAACTACAGGCAGATAGGCCTCGCGAGGATTGGTCTCCAAGGCCAAATCATAGTGTCTCTTTGCAAGATGGAAGTCTTGCTCGATGCCAATACCATTCTCATGCATCCAGCCAAGATTCCACATAGCCTGTGCACTTCGCATCGTTTCTGCCGCTGCTTGATAGCAAGCTGCTGCCTTCTCTTCATCCGCTGGCGTCCCAATACCCATGAGATAGTAGTCTCCCATTTTGACCATGGAGTCGACGTTTTTCTGTTCAGCAGAGCGCGTCCAGTAGACCAAAGCCAGAAATGCGTCGCTTGCTAGTGTGGCTTTTTGCTTCATAAACGGCAGCAGAGAGTTGAATGTGAATCGAGGCTTTGCCTGATCAAGCAGGTAAGCCACGTTAGCTTGGCCAATCTCGAAGCCTTGCTCAGCTGCAAGCATGTAGTCGACGAGTGCCGTCTCTAGATCCCCATTCGCATAAGCTTCGTTGGCTTCTGGGAAAGAAGTTGACACAAGCTCGGCTTTCTCTGCAACCAGCTTGTAGTATGCAGCTGCAACGTGACATGACTTGTCGCGCCCAACACCACTGTGCGTCATCTCAGCCAAGTAGTAAAAGGCCTCCAGGTGTCCATGCCTAGCTGCTAGTTCGAAGTACTTGATAGCAACCGAGACGTCCCCTTGGTCCAAGAAGAGTGCTCCAAGCCTCACTTGAGCCACTGCCAGGTCCTGATCAGCGGCAGCACCAAAGAGCTCTGCAGCCTTGACAGCGTCCTGTGGCACACCGAGCCCTTTCAAGTACATGAGGCCCATTGAGTATTGTGATAGCGCATCTCCTAACTCCATGCCGCGCCTGAACCATTTCTTCGCAATGTCGAAGTTTTGAGTCGTACCCTCACCGCGCAAGAACATTCGACCAAGGTATCCGGCAGCTTTCGAAGCCAACTTCTCGGTGGTCGGCGAGACGTTAGCGTTCACCTTACCACTCGGAGTCCAGTACATGCGGGCGAGCTCCAGGAATCGTTTCTTGGCCGCTGGGAGATCTCGTTTCAGAGTTCGTGCACCATCGTAATTCAATTTTGCGAGGTTGAAAGTAGCTCTTGCGTCGCCCTTCCGAGCCTGGAGGTCCATGTATTCAAACACATCGTCTAGCGAAGAGAAGGCGTCAGATTGAACGCTGGCCAATTTGGCGTTGACTCCGGAGCTACTTGCGCTCGCACCCTCGCCGTATACACCGCCTTCATCATCAGCGATATTGTACGATTCTCTTGGCATGGAGTGCCCGCCCGGTGGTCCAGATCGCAGATATGCGATAGCCTTCTTGGCAGCTTGCCTGTAAAAGTACACAGCCTCCTCGCAGTTACGTGGTGTCGATATGCCAGCCGAATGTCTATACGCAACAGCCATTTCTGACCGCACATCACCACCTTCAGCACCCAGAGTGTAGTACAGAAGTGCCTTGGCCTGATCCTGCTTGACTGCTCCACCTATGCCTGTTGCGTGCATGAACCCAACCATGTGCTGTGCCGAGGCGTTTCCGTTTAACGTGGCGAGCTCGTAGTAGCGTCGGAAGGCTTCAGAGTAATTGCGCGGGTGGGTGAAGTTCCCGTAGAAGTTCATCTCGGCTAGCATGAAGAGGGCATCGGGGTTCTTCTGGGCGGCAGCCTCTTCCAGTAACGTGACGGCTTGTGCGAGTGGCTGGCCGAGTTTTTTAGGCTGTGAATTCGTTGTTAATAGCTCTTGCTGTGGCGGGCCATTCATAAACAAGAGAAAGAAGACCTCTTTGGCATAGTATGCGCCTGCGCCCAGAATTCCGGATTTCTTGTCAAAATTCCACCATGGTGCCGCTGCGGGTTTGATCTGGCGGAGAAGCGACATAGCCTCATCAAAGACCAGAGTCCCTTGGTGCGCATTTATTCCTTCGTTTCCAGAGTCCCCCCATCTTGACTTCCATGTCTCTTTGCTCTGCCCTGGCGGGCCATGGCTTCCTGTTGTTTGCCCCGCACCCAACGGTTTCTGGTACGCATGGTCTGTTTCGTGATCAAGGTGCGATTTCGAGTATACGGTCAGACAAATTGAAAGAAGAACTGCGTGTCTAGTCGTCAGTCAGAGGTTAACCCGAGGCGCATGCGTCGATGCATACCGAAGAGAAGCGGCACGAGCCGCTGGAGTCGTGGCCTCATTGTGGGTATCGGTTGGAAAACAAGATAGTCGAAGAAAAGAAACTCATCGTGTCATGTCGGAGGGTAGAGAGCGAGAGTGCGACTACTCGGCGCAGTCGTGGTGAAGTTATCTGTAGAGGCCAGCTTTCCACTATTGAGGCTCGGGTGGCCGTCGCGCTCTGCTGACTTGTCTGGCCAATGAGCGTTGACGTCACTTAATTACACGTCGCATGCCATGCGCAACGGTGCCTGAGTCTGTCTCGGCGCTCTCTTCGTGATTCAATATCATTCCAATCTCCACTAGTACCAGCTTCGACTTCAACGTCAGCCCGCCGCTTCAAACTGCAATGCTACTGTCGTCCCGGACGAAAGCCCGCGGCATACGGCAACCGGCCTATTTCCGCATTTGTAATCCGTAAAGGCACTAGGATCCTTGCACGTATCATCATGATTTCGATCTTTGACGCGTTCGTCTCGCCCATGTATCTCTGTCTCTCTCCATCTTCATCCAATTTTGACTTGTGTGAATCGCCTCGGTGATCCTGCATCATGGCCATCTCCAATGATGCGACAGAACGAGAGCCCCTGCTCCAACGGTCGACATCTCCGAGCTTATCTGAAAGATACGCCAAGACTGAGGAAGCGTACATTTCTACATCTCGGGGTGCTTTGATCGTCGCATCTGTCGGTCTATTGATATTCCTCCAAGGTACGCCATGGCCACGAATTTCTATTTCAGCATCGTGTTTGTGCCAACTACGCGTTTGGGCTCAATACAACATGGTCTTCCACATCTTATGGAAATACTCCATTCACGTGATCTTCGATGAGAGACAGACCTAACTATGACCAGCCACCAATATCTCCATCCTTACAACAACACAATCTTCGATTGCTGCCGATCTAGATGCTTTCGAGAATGCCAGCTGGTTTACCTCCTCCTATCTTATCGCCATGTCGTCTCTAGCACCTCTCATGGGCAGGCTGTGCCAAGTCTTCAGCCCGCGACTATGCATGTTCTTCTCTACCATGATGATATGCATTGGATCTACCGTAACATCTACTTCCGTATCATTTGAGCACTTCATCCTCGGTCGTGTCATTACTGGAGCTGGCGGTGGAGGTATCTTTATTGTTGCGAGCATCATGGCAATCCAGATGACGAGTCCAAGACGACGGGGCTTGTACATGGGGCTCGCCAATACTGCAATGACGGTCGGCGTCTCGCTCGGCGCGGTCATCGCGGGTGCGCTTGAACCTAGAATCGGATGGGTATGTCTCTGCTCTCTCTTGTGAATACTTGTCTTGGTCTGGCTAACATGCGAAGAAACCTCTTTTCGGCATTCAATCGCCCCTGAGCTTCATTGCAGGTTTGTGTCTGCTATTCTCTATCCCGGCAAGCCACACATCCAACAACATCAAGTACACTAGCCTCTCGGTCCGCGATAAGCTTACCCGCATCGACTACTCTGGAGCTCTCTTACTGACCACGACCATTGTCCTTTTCCTCTTGGGTCTATCTGGCCCAAAAGTTCTTCCCACACCTCTCATTCTGTCGGCCTTTGCTCTCCCAGTTTTTGTGCTCAATGAAGCCTATGTCGCTAGCGATCCTGTCATTCCAGTCTCCGTCCTACGGTCTCGTGGCACTTTACTGACATGTTTTGCAACGACCGGTTTCATGATGGCTCGGTGGAGCATTCTCTTTTATACCCCAGTATACTCTCTGGCTGTCCGAGGTTGGGCACCGGCAGTTGCTGGGTCGATTCTTATCCCGACCAACGCTGGTTTCGCATCTGGTGGGCTGCTTGCGGGAATTTTCCACATCAAGCGTACAGGAAGCTTCTACCTTCACACGGTTGTTGCCATGGCCCTGTTCCCAATCACCATGACCGTGCTTGCTTTCATTTCAACACCCACCAGCCCATGGGCTTTGTACGTGGTCATGGTCTTCCTCAACGGTCTCGTTACAGGAGCTGCAACAAACTATGCGCTTGTCCATCTCCTTCATCTCACGCTCCCAGAAGTCCATCCCATTGTTATATCGCTTTTGGCCACTTTCCGTGGTTTCTCGGGTTCGTTTGGCTCAGCCATCGGCGGTGGATATTTTGTTCGTGTGCTACACAAGTCTTTGGACGAGGGCTTCGCGCATGCTGGGCTGAAGAACCGTGGCGAGCTCACAAGACGGCTATTGGGAAGCCCGGCGTTAGTGGGCAGGTTGGATGGTAAGGACAGAATGGTTGCTGTCGGGGCATACACAGACGCTATCAAGGCGTTGTTCCTTTGTGCTGTAGGATTGTCGGTCATCGTCGTAGTCTTGCAAGCCGGCACTGGCTGGAAAGAGCCAGAGAAACCTGAGGAGCAAAGACAAGAGGAGGAGGAGGGTGCCGAAGGCAACGTGCCTGTTGGTGCATGAGCATAATTTGGTGAAGTGAAGGCGAGTTTACTTTGCAATAAACAAGTCACACTTGGTTGTCTTGAAGGAAAGGTATCTGCATATCATAGAAAGCAAAATGGCTTCACCACAGATTATTTCCTATCGCATGTTGTGCAGATTACCTTGCTGGTTTCCTGTTTTCAATTCCGTCATCGCTAGTTTGGAGCCAGGTCACTCATTGCATTCTCTTTCACTACTCATGTATGGCAGAGGCAATTGTGCTTTTCCGTCCTGCCTCTGACACTATGTGCTATATCATACTCACTAAATAGCCCTTTCACTATTTCATCACCTTCTCCCCGGCATTTTCCGATATCGCTGTGGTTGTTTGCTGCTGTTTGCGCACATGGCACGTGATCCCCGATTCCTCGCGGCTGCTTATGGATGATTTATTGCCCTTGACCTCCGTCTCTCCCTCCCTACCTGGAGCCCTTGCGTTTTCACCCAGGCAACGCATAACGTCTGTCCAGACGGCTGTTATCTCGCTCATCCACAGCACCACTTCCTACAAACGCAAGACGTAAGTGTGCTTTACCCCAGCGTACACTACCTTCGCACTTTCACTTTGAGTACTTTACCTTGACGACACCCACAAGCCCGAGGGAATGTTCGGAAGGCTCTGTGCTAAGAGATAGCTTCACCTCGTGCTTCAACTCAAAGGCATTGAAGTACTGGCTCTCACGCTTGCCTTCGCCATCCCTCCTCACTGCAGCTACTGACCCGACGCGTGGCACAGAAACGTACATTTGTCCCAACCGCAGCAAGCTCTCCAACATGGCTCGGGGTACGGCTGTCATTGCCATAGCAATGTCTTCCAATCCTTACCCTAAGCCGAAGGAGTACGTCCCTCGCTTGACCCTATGCGAGCTTTGTGACCGGCAGTTGCCTACCAAGGACTGGCCCGCACACAAGAACTCCAAGAAGCACCGTGAAGCCGAGGCCAAAGAGCGTGGAGAAACAGCCAAGAGCTCTTTCGGTTTTGGTGGCGACACCATTGGCTTCGGTAGTAGTAACGAGCCTGCCAACGCCAACGAGTTCGCTTTCGGCGATGCCTTTGCCAATACTACTACTGCCGACGGGGATGGCTGGGGCACTGGTACAGACTTCACGACTACCAAGTCCACCGGCTACAACAACGTCGGCGGCGGCGGCGACCAGCGTGCCTGCTTCGGTTGTGGTTCGACTGACCATCAAAAGCGTGACTGCCCTCAGAATACCAACAGTCAGGGTTGTTTCAACTGCGGCGACACTGGGTACGTTCTCCTATGGGATTTTTGAAATTATTTGCTAACTCAGAAAACAGCCACCGCAAAGCTGACTGTCCCCAGCCTCGCAAGCCTATGGTCGGTGGAGGTGACCGTGTTTGCTTCAACTGCAACCAGTCAGGGTATGTGACCTCTTGCGTTCAGTTTGATGGCGTTCCCGTCGGTATCCTCATATCAAAACCCTCGCTGACTTTCTTTAGCCACAACAAGTCCGAGTGCACCGAGCCTCGTGCTGGTGGAGGCGGCGGCGGAGGCCGTGCCTGCCACAATTGCGGCGAAGAAGGACATATGTCTCGTGACTGCGACAAGCCCCGTGTTATGAAGTGCCGTAACTGCGACGAAGAGGGCCATACTGCTCGTGAGTGTCCCAAGCCTCGCGACTGGAGCAGGGTTAAATGCCGCAACTGTAACGACTATGGTCATGGTGAGAAGCGCTGCCCTAAGCCCCTTGCCGAGACCACTGGTGGTGACTGGGGCGATGCTTCCGTTCCTTCCAATGTCACGGCTGGTGGATGGGCTGATACTTCTACCGAGACGGCTGGTGGCTGGGGCGATTCTGCTACCGGGACCACCGGAAACTGGGCCGACGACACCACGGCTGCTGCTGAGGACAACGCTTGGGGCAAGGAAGACACTGCTGGAACCCAGTGGTAAACGACGTCTGTGGCTTAGCCTCCGATGTTTGTTAGCGGCGGACTTCTGACTTGATGCAACACACACTATGCTTTCACCAGTGGTGGATTTCAGTGTAATGGATATGCTAAAGGTAACTGGAGGCTCGCTTAAGACTTAGCTAAAGTGGCTGTGAAGGATAAGAGTGGAGGGGTTTCCAGATGACATTTGCGCCCACATCAGGCATATTACGGTGGTGTACAGCATAGTGAACACTTACAAAATACTCTTGAAGGGATGGCAAATACAAGGTTTCATAATTTGTTTGCGTCTTTCGACTGTACTGTCTGACATTGAATTGCTAACCATGTGAGATTGCCCACGAAATCACTGAACGTACAATGAACGGCAAAGCCAGATGAAGGGGATAACAACTTCTATATTCTAATACATCTGGAACTGACTTTTCCACAAGACCGTCCGCCCACGATTCCAAACTAAGCAACACCCAATCGCAGACTGACAGCTCGTCGATGAGCCTCCAACTCCTCGACCCGCGCCAGCTCCATGACGGCAGGACCAACATTCTCGAGACCTTCCTTGGTAAGGTGGGAGCTGGTAATGTGCTTGACGTAGGAAGCGAGATTGACGCCCGAGTACTGCTTTGCGTAACCGTAGGTTGCTGTTTCCGAGATAAGATGTTAGTCAAAGTTTTGCGTAAGGAAAAGAAAAAAAAGGGAAGAGGATATGCAAACAAGAGAAACTTACGTAGAGAGTGATTGACACCAGCAGAGTAGTCACCGACACTTTCTGGTGTCCACTGGCCGATAAACACACTGCCTGCATTTTCAACCATTTCAGCGACCTTTTCTGCGTTTTCGACTTGCAGGATAAGGTGCTCGGGGGCGTATTGGTTGCTGAGTTGCATGGCTTCTTCCATGTTGGCGACGCAGAGGGTGAAGGAGTGCTCAATGGCGCCACGGACAATGTCTACGCGTGGCAGTGCCATGGCCTGCTTGTGCAGCTCGTCTTCGATGGCGGTGAGCTGGTCCTTGGTGAACCCGACGGCAATTAGGATGACTTGCGAGTCGACGCCGTGCTCGGCCTGGCTGAGAAGATCCGAGGCGACAAAGGCTGGGTTGGCGGACGCATCTGCAACGACAAGGACTTCACTTGGGCCCGCGGGCATGTCGATGCTGACACCCGCATTTGTGTCGTTGGAGACATGCATCTTTGCAGCGGTAACGAATTGGTTGCCAGGTCCGAGGATCTTGTCTACCTTGGTCACGCTCTCAGTACCGTAGGCCATGGCAGCAACGGCTTGCGCACCGCCAGCGAGAACAATGGATTCTGCGCCGACCTTGTGGGCGACATAGACGACTTCAGGAGTCACTTGGCCGTTGGACCTGGGCGGTGTGGCGAGGACAATCTTCTTGCAGCCGGCTACCATGGCGGGCACACCCAGCATGAGCGCAGTAGACGGAAGCACAGCAGTTCCACCAGGCACGTACAAGCCTACTCTCTCGATGGGACGCGCGAAACGAGAGCATACTATTCCGGGCATTGTCTCGACTCTCAATGGCTTGTCCTCCTTTTGCGCAGCGTGGAACTTTCTGATGTTTTCAAACGATACATCGATGGCTTTGGCGGTCTCTGGTGCAAGTTGCATGAGCTCTGGAGGGAAGGGTGCCTTGAGTACGGGAGAAGTCAATGATGTTGCCTTTTCAAACTTGTGCGTGTATTCCAGCAACGCAGCATCTCCACGCGTCTTGACGGCTTCAATGATGGGACGGCAGATACCCAGGATCTTATCGGTTGAGCGCTGAGATGGCCTTTGTAGTGCAGAAGCAATTGTCTCTGGGGTTTCATCGGAGGTAACGTATCGCTTCATGGCGATGCGGCCATCCTTGATACCGGCTGGATCGTCTTTGCTTTTTGGTACTGAAGCGGCCTCCTTGACCATTTCTTTGGTGCTTGAATCGGTTGAAGCGCCATTTGTCGCTGGTTGCGCAACAAAAGCTGGCTTTGCGTCGCCCTGCCGCCTCTTGACCTTGATACTCTTAGCATCGAGGTTGCGCTCGACGTCTTCCAACGATACACCAGCAGCGACACACTTGGTCAGGGCAAAGTAGAAGAGATCGGCCGCCTCGAATGCGACTTCTTCCTTGGTGTTCGCGTCGCAAAGCTCAGTGGCTTCCTCGAGTATCTTGGCTCTCAGGAGCTGCGAGTCATTGAATAGGCGGGCGGTATATGAGCCTTCTGGCGCCGACTCCTTGCGGCTCTGCAGAGTCTTCTGTAACTTGGACAGTCCGCTGTATTCGCCGAAGCAGGTGGGTGTCGCCAGATGGCAGAAGCCCCGGCCCTTTTGTCGGACGACAAAGCGCAGGCAATCGCTATCGCAGTCGAACGACAATGAAACCAGCTCTTGGATGTCGCCGCTGCTTTCTCCTTTATACCACAAACCCCGTTTCCGGCTTTGGTATACACCACGTCCTGTCTTCAAGCTTTCTGCTACACTCTCCTGGCTGCTGTATACGAGCCCGAGGGCGACACCCCGCTCGTCCGTCACAAGGGTGGTGAACAGGCCGTCGGGTCGGTCGCTCGTCGCATTGGCCATGAGCAGCTTGGCGACGCTCAAAGCCCCAGGCTGTTTGGCGGGGTCGACAGTCAGTTTCTCGGCGGATACGATGGGAACTGCAGTCGTGTCTGCGAGCCTAAGCACAGTGTCCAAGTCCGGGTTCGCGAATGAGACGAAAACAGACGTCTTGCAGTCTTTGAGCGCAACCTGCACTTGGTCGAAATTTTCAACCTGGTCCAGGTAGACGCTGGTTTGCGCATTGGCGACGCCATCCACGACATCGTTTGCTGTGTTTCCCGCCAAGCATAGAACCGTCCGGTCGTTGTCGATCTTCAAGGCCTTGAGCTGGTCCAATTGCTGGCGAGTAACAAAAACCTTTGCGGCGCCAGCGTCGAGGAGGGAGACAATGTCGTCGGCGGATGTGAGGGCGGAAACATGAAGATAGTTGGTGAAGCGGCCCACCGACTGCTTCAGATGGGCGAGGGTTTGGTCGATGGTGTCATTGGTGACTCGGACGAAGACATGGCCAACGAAAGACAGGGCCTGCGCATCCAGGCCGGTAGGTTGGTCTTTGTATGTGGCCAGGTCAATGGCAGCAACCAGCGCGACAGCCATTTTGTACGGTATCTTGTGTGTGCCTGGAGCAATGGGATGCGCGGGCAATCACAGCAGCAGAGTCAGACAAGCATGAGTCGACTGCTGGAAAAAGTCCAGACAGGCCGACTGACTACCGAGTTGAGCCGCGGGGTCCATCCAATCTGCCCCGCCGTGTCAATGACGCCACCGCTTCCGCCCGCTGCATCGCGCCCTCGGCCGACAACACAGCTGTGCATCCTCGCATGCTGGGAGAGGCATAAGCGGGGAACAGGCCATCAAGGCGCAGCCAGTTCATGATTGCTATACCCAATGGCAGGCCATCCCGGCATCAACTACACCAAAAGACAAGAGGGCGGGGTAAGAGCTGGAAAGAGGTTTGCTGATGCAGCTGCTCAGCTCGATACTCATAGAAGCAAATGAGTGCTCTTCCACCTGCAGGAGGGGTTCAGGACCCTTCGACATGGCCCGCTCATTCGACCGGATCGTCGGGCTTCCATGTTCCGTAATTCATGAGCTGTGCTATACGCCCAGTGCTGCGACGTCCCACGTGTGTCATCTTACAGGCGTATATAAGACTTACCTATGGTCTCACTGAGCATTCAGCCCATTCGACTACCCATCATCCATCCCCAAAGCCCAAGTTGCGCCTTAACACAATCATGTCCTACTCTCCGCCGGACTCTGCGAAGCCATTCACACTCAACATCTCCGACAAGGACCTGTCCGAGTGGAGACAGCTCCTCCAGCTCTCTAGGCTTGCTCCAGAAACATGGGAGGGCAATCAGCAAGACCGCCGCTTTGGTGTGACCCGCCAGTGGCTCTCCGAGACAAAAGACTACTGGCTCAACAAGTACGACTGGCGCGCGGCAGAAAAACACATCAATTCTTTCGCAAACTACAAGATGCAGATTGAGAATGTGGACTTGCATTTTGTCGCTCTCTTCTCCGAAAAGAAGGATGCTGTTCCAATCATATTCATGCACGGCTGGCCTGGAAGTTTCATCGAATTCCTGCCTATGATGGAGTTGATCAAAGCAAAGTATTCGACCAAGGACTTGCCTTACCACATCGTCGTACCCTCATTGCCAGGATATACTCTTAGCACCTACCAGTCCGTTAACAAGGGATGGACTATTGAGGATTCTTCTCGCATCATGCACCAGCTCATGTTGAACCTTGGCTTCGATAGATACCTCGCCCAAGGAGGAGACGTAGGGAGTTTCACGTCGCGAATCATGTGTACGCAATATGACGCTTGTGTTGGAATGCATTGTAAGCCAGGGCGCAGACTATTAACGGCCACTATACTAATCTTATCAGTGAACATGCTATCTACTACTGCCAAGCCGGACGAGAATACAGTCATGACTGCGGAGGAGCAAGAAACGCTCGGCCGGGCGCAGAAGTGGCTTGCTACGGGTACGGCGTATGCTCAGGAGCACGCTACGAGGCCAAGTACCATTGGCCACGTGCTGAGTTCGAATCCACTCGCAACCTTGGCATGGTATGTGTTGTTATTTTTGTTTCTAGGAATTCATGTAAAGATGAACTAAACATGATCGTGTAGGATCGGGGAAAAGATGTTAGAATGGACAGACGATGACCCGTCGCTCGACACCATCCTGACAAACGTCTCTCTCTACTGGTTCACCTCTTGCTTCCCCTCCTGTCTCTATCCTTACGGCCAGATATTTGACCCAGCCCGCCGGGAGATGCTAAAGACAAACAAGCCTTTGGGTTACTCAGTCTTTCCATTGGAGCTCATAGCGGCCGTCAAGAGTCTGTTGGAAAAGGAGGCCAACCTGGTCTTCTACAAGCGCCACGAGCGAGGTGGGCATTTTGCCGCCCTGGAGAAACCGGCAGAACTGTGGGAGGACGTGGAGGAGTTTGTGGGCAAGGCCTGGAAGGTATGAGAGTACCAAGAGGCGTGTCACAGCACGCACGCACTGTCGGCCGACTGACTCGACAAAGGGCTCTTCTATGTCGTCGAGATTGTAGTCGCCCGG
>JAODYC010000060.1:99857-127056 GCA_026262405.1 Curvularia hawaiiensis
GTAGACGCCACCGTAGAAGTATCCATCCCTTTGTCGCGCGTCTTGGCCCGCAAGCCTCCCGCTACATCGAATTTGCCGTGTCTAGGACAATTTCCATTGCGGCGACTGGAACTGAAACAGGCACTACTAACCATCGCCAACCATCGGTTGTCGATACACCCTTAGACGCACACGGCCGTTCGTTCGCGTAAGCGGATCGCATCCGCCTCTCGGCCTCATTGCACCGAGGCATGACGCAAACCACACACATGGCCCCGCCTTTCTCCGCACTATCCCTGGCTCTTCCTGGCGAATGCACCGACATCCTTCATGACTAGCAAACGCCCCGACCCGATGGCTGGCGCCAGTGCATGCCAAAGTACCAACAACTACGCCGTACCACGACTACCATGGCCTACACCATGTGCGGACATGGCTTGACTACTGGTGATAGGACTTGATTCCGAGTGGTTCTCAACATGTCGCTTCCTCTCACCGGGTCCGTCAACCGGCTAGCACGAGCTACAGCCTGTCATTTGCGCCCCGGCTACTGTACGTTGCTGTCTAGCTTTTTATCGGCTGGGGCTTTTTTTATCCCGCAAGCTTTTTTAGACAAGCACTCTGCCATCGGCGCCGAAGACATGTCCTGTGACCGGCGCAACGTCAACTCCACTATCATCAACAAAATACGAAGGATGAAAAATGCAAAGATCACTACCAAGATCGTCCAAGACATCTCCTCAGAGCATCCTGGTCCCTGGTAGGGAGCGTCGTGTAACACTAAGCCCATTGGGTAGTCAATATATTCCAGGAACCCCACTACTCCAGTTCCAGGTCTCTGCATGTCCCCACGGATCTTGACGTTGTTTTTAGCCGTCGCGGTAGGCTGTACTCGCCCGTCGTCCCTGCATGCATGGGTCCCGACCTAGTACACCCGGTCCAGGCTCTGATATGCATTGATCCCACCTCTTGCAAGCCACCATGGTGACGCTAATTATTTGCCGTGCCAGAGCCCCAATTTTGAAGGCCCATAAAGAGGAGCCCCAACCTGGGGCTCTTGGGTCGAGGCAGTGAAGCTATCCATCATCATCCCATTCTTCAAGATGAGGCTCCAACAATCACTCAAGGCCACTCTGCTTGGCGCATCGCCCGCTCTCGCCTATCCTCAGGCCAGAGGTACTGCCGATTTCAACTCAAAATGCGCCGATCTCGCCTCCTCTCTTGAGATTGACGGTGGTGTGGTTCACACTGCCGAGTTTGTCGCTGCGGGTACCAACTTTTCGGCACCCGTTTACGATCAGACATGCGCCACCGCAGATCAAGTCATCAAGGCCGACATGTGTCGAGTCGCCCTCTATGTCGCAACCTCTGCACGATCCGGCTTCAACATGGAAGCATGGCTGCCATCCAACTGGACGGGACGATTTCTCGGAACTGGTAACGGCGGTCTGAATGGATGTATCGATTATGATGCCTTGACCTACACTGCTGGGCTCGGTTTCGCGTCCGTAGGAACCAACAACGGACACAACGGCACAAGTGGCTTGCCATTCTTGAACAACCCCGACATCATTGAGGACTTTGCGTACCGATCGTAAGCTTCTTCTCTCTATAATCAGTCACATGAGCTAACCATTCACAGTCTACGCAATGGTGCCCTTGTCGGAAAAGAAATCACCAAGGAGTTCTATGGCCAGCCCCAGGACAAGGCCTACTATCTTGGATGCTCAACTGGTGGACGACAGGGCTTCAAGATGGCTCAGGACTTCGCAGATGAGTGGGATGGTATCGTTGCTGGTGCCCCTGCTTTCTCTTTCGACAACCTGACATCGTGGTCCGGTCACTTCTATCCTCTTACGGGTCCACGCAACTCATCGAGATTTGTTTCAGAAGCGAAATGGGTGACAGTCCATCTTGATGTCTTGAAACAGTGCGATAAAATTGACGGTTCCCAAGATGGTATCCTGGAGGACCCATTGCTTTGCAAGTACGACCCCTCGGGTTTGGCTTGCAAGGGAGGCAACAGCACCGATGCTTGCCTCACGCCTGACGAGCTCTCCACAGTAAAAGCTGTCTACGAACCACTCCTAAACGCCCAAGGAGATCTGGTATACCCGCGCTTTAACCCTGGTGCTGAGGTTATCGCCGCTTATGCGCTCTTCAACGGAATGCCTTTTGCTTACGGCCAAGACTGGTTCCGCTATGTCATCTACAACGACACTACTTGGGACCCTCTTACACTAGGCCCCAAGGACTACGACTTTGCTGCACAATTGAACCCTGCAGGCATCGAGACCTTCAAGGGAGATCTAAGTGGTGCAAAGGAGAGTGGCACCAAGATTCTACACTGGCACGGTACTGCCGATTTCATCATCTCCAGCGACAACAGTGCCAGATACTATGAACATGTCCGCTCTACCATGGGTCTTTCACCCCACCAGCTCGACGAGTTCTACCGTTACTTCCACGTCAGTGGCACTGGCCACTGCTCCGGAGGAGATGGTGCACACGCCATTGGACAAAGCGGCGGTGAGCTTAACGGCCTCGACCCTAAGCACAACATCCTCATGGCCATGGTCGACTGGGTAGAGAAGGGCAACGCACCCAAGGCCATTGTCGGCACAAAGTACGTCAACGACACTCAGGCTCTCGGCGTCGACTTTGAACGCGCACACTGCAAATACCCCAAGAGCAACTTCTACAAGGGTCATGGCGACCCTAAGCTTGCTAAGAACTGGAAGTGCAAGGATGTTAGACAGTAGGGTTAAGCCTAGATCTCGTATACGGAAAAGTTGCGAATAATGACTACGTAATGAATTGATAGGCGCGATAAAAGCTAATC
Organism: Curvularia hawaiiensis; assembly: GCA_026262405.1. Lineage (NCBI taxonomy): Eukaryota > Fungi > Ascomycota > Dothideomycetes > Pleosporales > Pleosporaceae > Curvularia > Curvularia hawaiiensis. The sequence goes on from JAODYC010000060.1 coordinate 102,679, forward strand.
AATACCTGCTCTCACTTCCACAATTGCCAACAAACATGCTTATCCAAGGTCCTCGTCATTTTTCTTTTTCTATCCTTTGACTTTGTTGAAGGAGTAAGATGCCGTCAGACTACGGACCGCACCGCTGACCAGCGATTCCGAACCCTGTCAGCCGCACAACGTCATCCCGCTACTGTGCAATCTGATGACGAACGACTGAAAACCCCTGATATATCCAGGGTAAGCCTAGTATATTGTCTTGTAGCTTGAAAGCATAGACCACAGAGTAGACGAAATCCGAAGAGCACTTGACGACGGCGATTGGGATACTTAAGCGGTTTCGGACCGAGGACTGCATGGCTCAAGAGCGGCGCTATTGGCTTACATAGAGCCAACATGTTTGACAGACGGAGCTGGATACCTCTTTAGTCGATACCAGCAATATATGCATCGCGCCAAATTTCAGGAGCATTCTTACTGGGTGATATATGGATTGTTTCGTCCCGTTACAAAATTCGAAGCTGCCCGGGCATGCCGCATTCCAGCCACAACTGGCATGACGTTGCAACTGTAAATATCGAACATAGCAGCACCTTGAGAGCATCACCAATAGGACTTCTTACTGTACACGAACACTGCTTGCAAGCCCATGAGCTGGATCACAATGTTCCTCGGCTCAACGGCTCCTGTTTCGAATACCCCGCAAAACGCTTCACGGCGCCATGGCGGAAATGAGAAAGTCCAAGCCTTTGCACCCTGGGCACCCCGGCCGTAAGCCACCACGCACTCAGGCGTTCAAGCGCACTATAGACGAAATGGCATCTAATATATAAAGAGCGCCTCTCGTGTCAAACGCCAATACATGTACCAAAAAACCAATATTTCAAGGGTTGCTTCCTCGGAAACTTTGTCCAACGTCCAACAACCATGCTACTCACCATTCCAATTGCAGTCCTCGCCTCCGTAGCTGCAGCCCTGCCAGCATCCACACCCGCGCCTGGTTCCGACATCCTCAGCTCGCTAGCCGGCAGCTACTCTCTCGTCAACACCTCGAGCACGCTCAACGACGTGCCCATCCCCGATGCCACATACGGCGAGCGCCCCGTCGGCATGCTCATCTATACAGCCACAGGCTTCATGAGCGCCACCCTCACAGCCACGGAAAAAGAGTTCCGCCCCCCAGTGCAGTTTCCCTTCCGACCAAACGACACAGACGCCGACTGGGCACTCGTCGGAAAACACAGCATTGGGTACGCGGGCCCGTTCCGCATCAATACGGCGCTTCCGGCGACGGCGACAGAGGGCCAGTTGTTCCATGGACCATTGACAGTCGCAAATGTGCCAACCATGGTGGGGCAGGAACATAGGAGGAACTATACGGTTGTCCAGCAGCAGGAAGATGGCAAGACAGTTACGTACCTGAAGATCGGGAGTGAGCGCGGGGGTGGATACCGGGGTGTGCTTTGGTGGAGGCGATTGGACTAGGCAGGGACGAGCTTTTTCTTTTCTTCTTTCCTCCTTCTGGAAAGGTGTTAGATTCACGAGAATACCTAGAGCATTTTGGCATTTTTCTGCATTATACGCGATTCTTTTTCTTCTCAAAAAAAAATTCACATTACAAGGACGTGGTGATGTTGGCAATTGCGCTGTTTACTGACTGGCATTATTTCCTTGTCAAACATGTCGGTCCTACCTGGATGGGTTTAGCGCTGCATTTTGCGTTCCCTGACTAAGGGGGATTGCAATCCCAGTCTCATATCAAGCCATGTAATATCGATACTCTGATTCTCTTAAGAACAGGCTGCGGCGAACAAAGAACGCCAAATTTTAGATACAGCTTTAGATCAGGGGAGCGATCCAGTTTTTATTTCTGGTGGCTTGCTGATTTAGACAACATCATACGACAGCTTTTCGGTATTGCCTCTTCCGGACGTGAAGAGTATCGGATGATGAAGGCGGTGCAGATTCCTGGCGCCTAGTGCTGGGATGGCATTGTAGGGGATGACGGCTGTGCGTGTACGGAGTATTAAGCTTTATGCGAAAGAAGATCACTAGGAAACAATTCGATTCGCATGTTAGTATTACTGCGTAGCCTCATTGGTCTTGTAAACACGCTTAGTCCATCCTTGGGCGCGTTTCAGAGTTGTTTTAGAGCAAAGACATCCCGTCATTTTCGCCAATGCGGCAGTGTTAACATGTAACGTCACCTAATATCTATTTTCCGAATTGTTATGATCGTATAGTAATCGATTGTTTATATCTAACTGGTATGCAACAACATGTGCTTCCGCACTGCTAGCATTTTCCAGGCTTTTGTTGGTAGGCAGATAATTAACATAGCATTCTTTTCAGCTTATGGTCTAGAAGGGGTGTTTTCGCGTTCTTGTTCTTTTTTCTTTTTGGCTCCAGATATTCTGAGAGATGATGACTTCGCCTGTGTCGGGTTCTAATGCTGCCGCTCGTTCAGCAAGAAGAAGATAAATTAACGAATCTTTATCAGATTCAAGGTGCTTCGTAGTCAGGGCTGGCTCATATGCGAGACTTGAGTCTTGAATTTGTTGGAGTTCGATATGCACGAAATGACTGGATTTCCATCGATGACAACTTACGGTTTTACCAACGAATAATTTCTATTCATTGTTTGTTCAGCATCTTTTCACGTTGGTCGCAATCAAGCCTACTTTAACATCGAAATCATGGAGTTCTGAAGATGATTGAAACGACAGTGCTAGAATGCTATCTGCCACACATAGCAGAGGCGACATACATATTGTTAGAATTGTTGTTCACAGTTCCTACTTTGAGTAATGCATCAACCCAGTACAGCATTCTGGGGGGCAAGACAGATCAAGCTCTTCCGGCCGAAGCTTTGATCACGATACGGAAGAAGAACCTTTTGAAATTGGCGATAACAATTACTAGAACACTATTGAAAGTTTTAACTGATTTACACTTTCCACAAAGATAGCCTTCCCGATTAAGATAATGCAGTTGCTAATATCATGCTTTCGACTCACTCATTTTGGGCCCACAAACGAGATGAGTAATAGACGAACTACAACACTATTGCAGTTATCAGGTCCAAGATCTTTGGAGACCCGGATTACGGCCGACACTGACCTGTAAAGAGAGGTTGTGACTGAAATACGAGCGAATGCAAGTGGGGTGTTAGCAAAGTTGTCGTCACCAAAACGCCACTTCAAAAGCAAACTCTATTCATTTTGCATCAACATTCACCTATAAGCATCACTACAAAGCAGATTTCGCAACATAAGAGTCATCAGTAGTGGAGATTGGTAGGCAGATGAAATAGCTTTTCTTGTCATATTGATGTTACACAAGCTCGGCGTTGGAGGTGTCATTGCAGCATCCGCAGATAGTATGATAACAAATCATTGCGAAGATGATACTTACACTGAATTTTTTAGACACTTGGCCCTGCTCCTACGACCCTGAAATGTCACTTGGTATCTGTATGATTCACGTACATCTCTCTCTGACATTCTTCCCAGTCACGCGACAGTCTTCATGGTAAGACATGTGGAGAAATGCAATTCGGAAGGCTTCTGGCTAGACTCATGATACAGCCAGTAGACTTTTGGGGATGACCTTCCCCATATCGAGATCCGAGACACCATCTGTCTTTTACACCATTGAAAGTATCAGTGACGTGAATTAATGACCAACTGTGACCGCTTACTGGCTGCAATGCAACAAGCGTTCCAGCCATTCGGGCACTCCGCATGGAGGGATTCAGGAAAAACTTGGGGCAAGGCCCTTACTACGGCAAGCCCCGCGGGCCGACCATACTGTCGGTGCTCCAGATGTGGCCATTCAAAACCGATTCAGGTGGCAAATCTACATGCAAAGCAGCCACTCGCCGAAGTTGCTCCAGACAGAACCAGTGATATTCATCCTTGTGCTCAAGCTGAAGTAGCCCTGCTTCCACAACGCTAGGTGTAGCGAGAAAATTTGCAAAAGAATATATTGTGGCAATGAAAATACGATATCCAAGGAACAAGAAGCTATCCGCGAACATCGTGCAGGGTTAGAGTTCCTCAGCCACCATTCCATGCCATTACTACCCCTGGCTATCTGGACGGCAAGTGAAGAGTGATGTGGTGTTCTTTCCAGGGGCATGCTAATGGCACATACTCCTGTCTCCTCCGTTAACATTAGGAACTTCTCCAGGAATTTTCACAATTCGTAGATAGTAGCGCATGTTGTTATGTTGTCTAGGGCTGACGATAGCCATCATTTTCATGGATAACAACTATACCAACGGTCACAAACTCGACTGAATGGGGTTGCTAGGCCCTATGAGCCTTTCTAGTCACCTATATTCGTGATAATGGTCTCGGTAAACGTCATCTACTAACCTGCAAGTGCGGCTGAAGTAGGGACATCTGGGTAAGCATCCTACCAAGTGCCAATGTTGCCAACCGAGATGTCGCAATCCTTGGCATTGATTGCGTTCATATGTCGTCCCTCCCCATCAAAACCCAGCCGCTGCTAAGACAGCAAAGCCTCGGCGTTCCGTTCATGTTTTCCAGTTGCAGTTTGACGCATCTTTTAGCAGCATTCTCGTCAAAAATTTTGCATGTGAATGACGTGGAATATCAGGGACAAAAGCTTACGGTACTTATCGGATGTAGATGGAACTACCAGAGCCAACCAGCCATCCTAGTTCCCCCACACGGTCTGCCGGCGCTTTGCAAGCCACGTTTGTGTTTTTTGGAAGCCCAGACCTTGTAAGCTCTGCGCTTCAATCGGCCCAGCCTTTCCAAGATTTGGCTTTTGGCCTGCTAATCCGTTCCATCCCACTCAACGTAAGCACGCCATGTTCGGGCGCACTGGGGTGACGGGGATGCTGAACTGTGATTTGCACAGAATGCCACCAGTGACACTCTTCCGCATGCCAAGTAGGATATGCCGTCTTGATAGACTCCGCGCCCATGAGGCTATATCAAAACAAGACATGTGGGGGTTGTACCTCCCTTTTAAGCCGTGCGATGGCACGGTGATTTGTCGGTAGCAGTACTCGGAGACTCTCAACCCTATAGAAATTGCTATAAGCTTGCGTCGTCTCACGTCGAGCCAGGCAACTTGGACATTCACAGAACCTTCTGGTTCTACCTTCCTCCGGATCCCTCACAATAACTAAGCTTGGCAGTGGCTGTGACAAACTTTCGAAAGGTTCGGTCCGTCGACATCTCCAAGACTTCTGAAGGTGTGCTTACACCTGTCATTCGCGCACAGTATGGCATCAGCTGGTCGCAAAGCAGCCAAGGTGCTTGGAATCAATCTTGACTACAGGAATGAGCCCGAAGTATCCGGCTCTGCATCCATCGCCTCCGTTGAGACGTGTGAGTAACACAATCCCATGAAATGGCTGAAGCTGACCGGATACAGACGTCGAGCGCGAACCGACAGCAGTAGAATGGCTCTCTCAGTTCAAGCCCTCAGCGAGCGCCATACAGCGCTATCTCAGAAGCCTCTTTCCATTTTTGGACTGGATCTTTCACTACAATCTGACATGGCTCTTTGGCGACGTTGTCGCTGGTGTGACTGTGGGATTCGTCGTCATTCCTCAGGGGATGGCATATGCTCTGTTGGCAAAGTTGCCTCCTGAGTATGGACTCTACACCAGCTTTGTCGGTTTCATTCTCTACTGGGCTTTCGCTACCTCCAAGGACATTACAATCGGTACCGTTGCTGTGATGAGCACCATCGTCGGCAACATTGTGACCAAGATTCAGACAACACAGCCGGAGATCGACGCAGTAGATATTGCCAGAGCACTTTCGGTTGTGGCTGGCGCAGTTTTATTGTTCATCGGTCTCACAAGGCTTGGGAGAATCGTGGAGCTTATCCCTCTGGTTGCCATTACATCTTTCATGACGGGTGCCGCTCTTTCCATTGCAGCAGGTCAGGTACCTACAATGATGGGCATATCTGGTGTAAACAGCCGTGGAGCTACGTACCTTGTCGTCATCGACACACTCAAAGGCCTTCCTCGCACAAAGCTCGATGCTGCTATGGGCCTTAGTGCTCTTGTTATGCTATACTCTATTCGGTTTTTCTGCAATTTCATGTCGAGGAAGCAGCCATCGAAACAGAAGCTCTGGTTCTTCGTAAGTGCATTCAATATGATGCAAATATGTACATGACTGACCAGAACGCTAGATGAGCACGCTACGCATGGCTTTCGTCATCTTGCTGTACATTATGATTAGCTGGCTTGCTAATAAGGACATCCCGGGTCTCCATAAAAACACAAAGGTGGCCAAGTTCAAGATACTGGGTCACGTCCCTCGCGGCTTCCGGCACGCTGGTGTTCCGAAAATGGACCAAGAGATTCTTTCAGCCGTTGCCCCGGATATCCCAGTGACCATCATCGTTCTGATTCTCGAACACATCGCCATCTCGAAATCGTTCGGTCGTATCAACAACTACGTTATCAACCGTAAGTTCACTCTGGTCTTCTATCGTTGGGCACATACTGAAATTTGTCTTCAGCATCGCAAGAGCTTGTCGCCGTCGGTTTCACAAATGTGATCGGTCCATTTTTGGGCGCTTACCCAGCTACTGGATCCTTCTCGCGCACTGCAATCAAGTCCAAGGCAGGTGTTCGCACGCCGCTGGCTGGTATATTCACCGCAATCATCGTCCTACTGGCATTGTATGCCTTGACAGCAGTCTTCTTTTACATCCCATCCGCTTCTCTAGCAGCCATTATCATCCACGCTGTCGGTGATCTCATCACGCCTCCCAACGTCGTCTTCCAGTTTTGGGAAACGTCGCCGTTAGAAGTCGTCATCTTCTTCGCTGGTGTCTTTGTCACAATCTTCACGAATATAGAAAACGGAATCTATCTCACCATCGCTGCTTCTTTCGCACTACTGCTCTGGCGCCAGCTGTTTACTCACGGTGCTCTTCTCGGCAAAGTTAGAATTTATCGTGCAACGCCAGAATCCATAGCGCACAAAGAAGACGGTCACCTCCCTTCTGGATCGGAATCCTCTGTCCGTGAGGCCTTTATCCCTATCAGTCGCAAGGATGGTTCTAATCCACTTGTGGGCATTGAATCGCCGTATCCTGGCATCCTCATTTACCGGTTCACAGAAGGCTTTACATACCTCAATCAACAGGGTTATATGGACGAACTCGTGTACCATGCGCAAACCATCACCCGTCCCACAACAATAGATAAATACACCAAACTCGGAGATCGACCCTGGAACGACCCTGGTAAGATTACTTGATGCAATCTACCCTACCAAGCACAAATTACTAATTTGCACTTCCAGGCCCACGTCGTGGACAACAGACCAACTACGACGACAACCGGCCCATTCTCCGCGCAATCATCTTAGACTTCAGTGCTGTCAATAACGTCGACGTAACCTCGATACAAGGTTTGATTGACGTGCGTGCACAGCTTGATCGCCATGCCGCCCCCGAAACCGTAGAGTGGCACTTTGCATCCATCAACAGTCGCTGGACTAAGCGGGCTTTGACAACGGCTGGGTTCGGATACATTGACCGTGAGCGCTTCGCAGCACGCCAGCACTGGAACCCAGTCTACAGCTACGCGCCTCTCGACAATGAAACATCCAAGTTGCACGATGAGGAGGCGCAGGAGGTGCATGCAGTCAACCACAGCAAAGGCTTGCCGACTGGCAAAGTCACTACGGTTCATGGACAGAACAGGCCCTTCTTCCATATCGATGTCGCGGCGGCGGTTGAAAGTGCCATCGCTGGCGTCATTAGTAGATCGGGAAGCTCATCCGAAGTCGGCCAAACAGAATACAGTACGAAGCAGGACTAGAAAGATGTGACGGAATCATTTGTCGTTTTTTCTTCCTTCTGTCTCCACAACTCCTTCTTGTTTTGTTATTACAATATAATCTTGATCTCTACGCGCCCATCTGACCTTCCCAACATGAATTGGAGTGATGTTCGCTTTATATCGAACTTATGGACACTTAACTATGACCCTTGTCTTAAACTTCAGGACTATGTTACACGCATCTCAATGCCAACACAGCCCTGGCTCTTCTTTCCTGTCTCAGAATACCGGGATCCCGGAGCTTGGTAGACCGTCGACATTCGGGTAAGGAATCCATGTGATTGTTGAGGTGGTTATGCAGACAACTGGCGGAACGGACGGCTCGTGGGCCGCAATGGGTGGGGATGGTGATGAAATGTTTCCAACGCTACTCCTAGAGGGGATGGCAGATTGGCGCAACGTTGGCAAGGAAAAGATGATAGCCAGATTGAAGCCACGCGAGCCAAAATGACTCGTGTGTCAGTTTTGTTTCTTCGATTTTTTTCCTTTGCGAGGCTCGCAACCACTACCAGTGACTACTAGCTAAAGAGGGCAGAGGACGCAGGTTCGACTTCACTGTCCTCGGACAATTCATCACATGCATATTCCCAAATAAGCTTTGCATAGGGCAAGGTCAGGCGCACCAGAACCGCATTGCCACCATGCACTGCGCTACCGACTGGCCGATACTCCGAGGCGACCGTTGAGAAGATGCCCACACTGTAAATTAAACCTGACTGAAGCCAACCAATCACATCCTCGACCGATCAACGTTTCCCCAGGCGGTGACATTCACTGTAGAAGCCCTTGGCCGGGAAGAAAAAAACTAGGTATGTTTCTGAAACAGCGCTAACAGCGGAATGCGTACATCCATTGCCTGTTTCGTCGACTAGAGCATCTTTGCCAAGGGCGCGACCGAGATGAACTGGCCCTTAATGGGCGTCGCTATAGTTTTCTATGGTGTGGCCATAGTATACAGCGTTCAAGCTTCATGCATGGACGTTGCTTTAAGGACGGATGCTACATGTGAAACAGCTCGTCTATGCACCCCGCGTTGTGCTTTGAGGGAGCCTTTGCCAGCATCTCGGGACCCCGTTTATGGTGTCCGGTACCTGCCGAACACCCGGCAGTTGATCCACACACGACATGACCGCAATACTGCCGGCAATATGAAAACACAATCTGCCATAGTAATGTAGAGAGCATTTTGCTGATCCACTTGTAAAACAGGGTAGTAAACAGGCTAAGAAATTACGTGTAAACTCACTCGTGTTCTTGGGGAAATTAGTCTCGTACATTAGACATGTGAATCCAAACGATCGTGCAACAAGGTATTGCGCAAGCCTAACTGGTATCCCGGAGGCTGACCGCATTGGTGAATAGCTGAGGCGTCAAGTAGATTGAAGACTTTCAGATCCTGAGTAGGTTTGACCATACGAACACTACTGGTAGCTGGTGACGAGCTAGGGCTATTCGTTTTGAAATTGCGGTGACTACGCATTTGGATCGATCTGGGCAGAAAACTATGGAGACGGAAGTCTAGAAGCCTTTCGTCATAAACTCAACCTTGAACGATGTGAAGGTATATATAAGAGTGCCAGTGAAGCACATTTGACAGCCACTCAGCTCAAACCCGCCGCTTGCATACGAATAAACACCAGTCACAAGCCTGACAAACTTGCCCAACATGGTGTCTCTTAAGCAACTCGTCCTTCTCACCCTCACTACTGGTTTCGCCGCCGTTGATGCCCAGTCAACTGGCAAGACAACCCGTTACTGGGACTGCTGCAAAGGATCTTGCGGATGGGCTGGTAAAGCGAGTGTGAGCCAGCCCATCAAGACGTGTGACAAGAACGACAACCCCCTTACCGACGTGAATGCGAAGAACGGATGCGAGAGCGGTGGCTCGGCGTACATGTGCACCGACCAATCGCCCTGGGCAGTCAACTCCAACCTCTCCTACGGTTTTGCTGCTGTGAAACTGTCCGGAAAGACTGAGGCGGACTGGTGCTGTGCTTGTTATGAGTGAGTGGATGCAACATTTCGACACCCAAGCAAAGCAACTAACATCCCATGTCTAGGTTGACCTTCACATCAGGTCCCGTATCGGGCCAGAAGATGATTGTACAAACCACCAACACCGGTGGTGACCTTGGAGACAACCACTTCGATCTTGCCATGCCCGGCGGTGGCGTAGGCATCTTCAACGGCTGTACCTCCCAATTTGGTGCGCCATCCAGCGGTTGGGGTCAGCAATATGGCGGCATTTCTTCGCGGTCCGAATGCGACAGTTTTCCACAAAAGCTTAAGGCTGGATGCTACTGGAGATTCGACTGGTTTAAGAACGCCGACAACCCATCTGTCAGCTTCAAGGAAGTCAGCTGCCCCAGCGAATTGACATCCAAGACTGGCTGTATCCGGCGGTAGAGAAAGGGTAGAGGAGTGGCAAATGGCTGAGTGCAGGTGCCGCTGTCTATATCCCTGGCCAGCACACAAGGCCGATATCATGTATATATGAAATTTTGGACGGAAATGAATCAACGCACATCGACTCCTGTGCCCAAAGTATAACAATTGATCAAGTTCAGGTCGGCACACGTCACTTTTTGAGCATGTTTGCGTTCATGACACGAGCAGAGTTGACATCAGAGCACAAGTATATCCGGGCGTATTCCACACCGCCTAGGGAAAGGAGTCTTCGAGTCTAACCACATATCGACGAGCACAGGGTCTGAGGAGGTAGGTAGGCCTAAAGAGGTGGAGAATAGTAGCCCAAAACAGGGCGAGGAGAAGAGGAGGATACAGTTTCCGCAACGGGAACATGGATATGCCATGGAGAAGAGGATGCCGAGCAGGTGACGACGGGTAAGAGATGAGAGCGAATTCCCGTTTGGGAGACGCGCGTTGGGAGTAAGATGAAGTCGATCAGCAGTGGGAAGTTTCCGGGTAAGATGAGGCGGCGGACACAGACAGAGAGCACTGGCTGGGCGCGTTGCCGGATTGGGAACGGTGAAACAAAAATGACGCAGCCGCCGGAATGCGGCAGGCGCAACACCAAATGTCCATGGGCGCTCAGCACCAACCACTGCCGAGCATTCGGCTTCGCTGACCCCATCACCCTCCGCCGGTGCTGAGCACACGACGCACATGGCAAACCCCCCCGCATCCACTGAGGCAATGATTCACCAACAGCAGCCATCCCGCTTGTTTCAGACGCGCTCGTGGCCGTCAGCACCGCCGCAAGTCAGCACGCCAGCTCCATTACTCTTGGAGATGATGGTCGTTGATCTCACTCGCACGGCATGACACGAGGTCATGGAGCCGGCGTTAAACTGAACCCACATCAGAGGCATGGATCGCCACGCCGCCTCGGACACTTGCGCACATGTTCTTTGACAAAAGGTGATGATCTTCACGGCCTCCACGCTGCTCACGAGGGATACATGTCCTCCCTGAAACCCGTCTTCCTTTCTTATTCACACTTACTACGTATACGACTGCTGCTGCGACCCCTCCATCCTCTTGCCAAAGCCGCCAGCTTCTCATGGCTACGGCGCCTCTCCTCCATTTTCTGTCACTCCACCAGCTTGTCAACACACTCCTTTCCTAATTTTTTTTCGTTTGCGGTTCAGCCCGGTGCTGCTCCCTTCATCGCTTAGACCGTCATGCCTCACCGCAACCTTATATGTCGCCTCCTGTTCTGCGCCATACTCTCTGTATCCGTTCTTAATATCTTTACCAAAGCCTCGGCGCCGTTGTTCCACCAGTCCGGAAAGCCAACTGCCCGCCCAGGTGCCTCGGACGTCTTCTGCCCCCAATCTCAGCTCGCCAACGATGTCTTGGTCGTCCTACGAACGGGAGCCACCGAGTCTCTGGAGAAGGTACCGGTGCACTTCCGAACTACCTTGCGATGCGTACCCCACTTTGTCATACATTCGGACCTCGACGAAGAAATCGAGGGCCATGCTGTCCACGACGTGCTCAAGGGCGTCAGTGACAAGACCAAACAAGAAAGCGACGACTTTAAGCTGTACCACCAATTGCAACAGCATGGAAGACGTGGAGTCAAGCAGCAACAGGTTATGACGTCTCTGTCTGGCTCCTCAAAAGGCGATTACTTACGCACTGACAACGCTGGGTGGCAGCTAGACAAGTGGAAGTTCTTGCCCATGATTGACCAAGCAATCAAGGCAAAGCCTGATGCCAAGTGGTATGTCTTCATGGAGACAGATACCTACTTGGGTTGGAACAATCTTCTCGAATATCTCTCCAACTTCGATGACAGTAAGCCCTACTATATCGGCAAGCACCTCTTCATTAACCAGGTCGAATTCGCCTACGGTGGCGCCGGATTTGCTCTGTCCCATCCTGCCATTATGAAGATTTCTGAACAGCGATCGAAGCATCTGGCTGAGTACGAGGAGTTTACCAAGACACACTGGGTCGGAGATTGTGGACTGGGCAAAGTCTTCGAGGACAGCAAGATCCCACTCCACCGCGCATTCCCGCACCTTCAAGGTGACTCCCCAGCTACCGTTAACCCGGCCACTTCCAAGATCGACCGTGACCTATGGTGTTACCCGGCAATCACCTACCACCATGTTTCACCTGCCGAGATTGAGGAACTGTGGGAGTTTGAGCAGGACTGGTACAGACGACATCAGATCCTTCTACGCCATCGAGACATCTTCATGGAACTTGTTCGGCCCAAGATCGACACACTAGTCCCAGGGTGGGACAACATGTCTGCAGACAAGGAATACAACGCCCACGATCATTCTGCGGCCGCAAACCAACTTGAAAGGAACGCCTGGAAGTCTTTCGAGCACTGTCGCAATCTTTGCGAAGAGCAGGACGATTGCATGCAGTTCTCTTTCGACGCGGGGAGCTGTGCAGTCTCAAAGACATTCAAGCTGGGCTACGCAAAGCCCAACGGACGCATCAAGAGCGGCTGGATGCTCGATCGTGTGGATACCCTCTTCCGTCAGTTGGAAGATCGCTGCGGCTTGCGGGATTGGTTTGCACCCAACGAGAGCCCGTCCAACAGCGAGCTGAAGCTGAGGAGAAAGCGCGCGATTTAAGCCCTCCCCACTCTTGCTGTGTGTCATTACACCAGCATTTTTACGATTTTCTTTTTCTTTTTACTTGCACAAAGAGATGATACCCTAACAATAACACTCGCTTACCCGTTTTCTAAACCAGCATCGCAATGACTGTGTTACATAGTCCGAGGCCGCACTGCGCGAGCCGCGAATCAATAAGAATCAAATAATAAGAATCAAAAACCCTGTATATAATTCAAGAAGAATATTATAATGCCACAACCACATGTTGATTACTCTCACATTGTTGACATGCTCATATAGGACCGCATGAAGTTGGATCCTTGTCTCAGCACGGTATCAAACACATGCGACGGGAAAAAAGAAAACAAGGTTGAGAGAACAAGGTGAACGAGCTTCGTACAATATGCGCATCTTGTTTCCTTTTTTTCCTTTGCTCGGCTAAGAACAGTTTCTACTACTGTACATCATCACAAGTGTATTGGAAAGTGAGTCAGAGAGTCCGTCGTCAGGTATCTGCGCTGAACAAGAAAAAGGTATGGCGAACACAGAAGAGGGGAAGACAGAGAGAGAGAGAGGAGTATGCTCTGCAAGTATATAGAGTTGGCCGTCTTCGTGGCGGTATTCCATTGGAACAAGAGAGTAAGAGAGACCGAGAAATCAGAGATAAAGAGGCATGGCTTCGCTTGTTGTAAATGTTTCGCTGGGTAACAAAGAAAAAACAAAAGGAGAAAAAGACAGCCTACAGTCCCTTTCCCCCAAAGACGCTTTCATCAGTCGAGCTGTCATTGCCCTTTGGCTGCGATAACTAGCAAGTGTATTATTAATGCATGAAGTTGTAGATTAGAGAGATGAAAAAAACAGGAGGAAAACATCATGTCGAAAACAAAAAGTACAAAGAGCAGTCCTGTGACCGCCGCTCTCACGTTGCCACTGCCGTAGCAGCGCTGTCATGCTTGTGATCCGCAATATGGTCACTACTGTCAGCATACGCCAACAGCGCTTTTGCATCATCAAGCCCTGAAATTGCCAGGCCTTTCTCGTCTTCTTCGTGTATGGTGCTCTCTTGGAGACTCTCTTTTGAGTATTCACTCTTCCTCTCAGCGTCGGCTAGGCTGTTGTCGCCGTCTTCGTCCATGAGATTCGGAGGACGCTGGCGCATAGCCCGGGCTTTTTCGAGTGAGATGGTCTTTTGTTGGTAGGTGGTGGTGAACGGCAGCGCTTCGTCACGGTCGATGGTCGCTTTCATCAAGGCAGCCATCCACAGTCGTCCAACGGCCAGGCTATCCACTGCAAAATAATGCACGATTGGTTTCGTAAATTGGACGCCCTTTTGTAGGCCTGCACGAGGTGGTACCAGCTTGAATATGAACATGCCCGACATATCACCCTCTATGCCCGGGACGCCTTTGGCGCTATCTGCCGACGCCGCGGTTTGGATCGTGGCATTCTGGGGTGAGGTTGGAGATGAGGCCGCACCGGTCAATGACGCGTGGAGTCCAGTCATTCGTTCATCATTTGCTGGTAATACGCGATGTGAGGAGATGTCGATGAGGCCCTTCTCTTCAGTGTCGTTCTCGGTGTAGTAATAAGCCAGACGGCGACCACGCAATACAAACAGACGCGTCTTCCAAGTTGTCATGAGACTCGACGACTTCTTCTTCATCCACCCACTGTAGTCACAATTCTCCATGGCTTGCTGGGGTGTGATTTGCTGACGGCCTTTGAGGTAAGCGCTGGTGCCATGCTTTTTGGTCCTCTTTCGCGTATCTTTGGTGCTGGTCGAGCTACCAGTGAGACGTCGGCTAGGATCCGCCTTGTCGAGTTCGATACTCTTGGACGCTGAATTACCAGACGGCGTGCTAGAGCCAGTTCGCGAGGGCGATTGCATCGGGGAATCCTTGTGTGATGTACTGACATCAGCGGCGCTCGCGTTAGCCTTCTCCCCACCGGTAATCGCGTCGGATATAGCTCGAAGGCCCCTAGACTGGGATCCTTTCTTGCTGCTGAAGAATGATCGCGTGTGTGACTGAGAAGCAGGAGATGGTGATGCACGGCCGGTACTTGATGTTTCGCTGCCGGGGACATGTGGGGAATTTGCAATAGCATCAATACTGTGCGAGTCGTACGTGAGCTTGGTCACTGTTGGGTGCATATCGGTCTGCGGCTTGAGGGGCCGCACAAAGTCAAACGCACTGGAGCTGCGTTCGCTCTTAATACTGGTGCCATAGTACTGTTTCGCGGCACCTGAAATGGGCGTTGCTGCGCGCAGAGCGGAATCGGCACTGCCAATCCTGCTGTGGCGTCGACCGTACGACATGCGCCGTCCAGCCTCTGTGCTGTAGCTGGCATTCCGAGAGTGGCTGGGGCTTTCTCTTTTGCGCAGAACATTTCTATTCTTCCGATTGTCAATCTCCCCACCAGAAAAGTAACCCCTGTCGATCTCTGCTGGGGCCAATCCAGCCTCGGCAGCGTCGAATGAAGCTCCATTGATGCTTGAGGTGTGCGTGTGATGTGAAGAAGAAGGCCGACCAAGATCTTGCGACGACTTTTGAGGGGAACCCATTGTCCAATTGCGGTCGAACGACGGGGTCTTTCTGTGTGGGTTGGTTGCTGCAGAAACCGGCGACTTGATCATACCCGCTGTACTAGGAGTTGATGGCACTTGGTTATGGTCTACAGAAGAATGCCGTCGGTTGTGGTTCATACTTCGGACGGATGCAGCAGAGGGACGGACGGGCGACCCGATAGGGGGAGAGGCGGGCGTGTGCTGAATTAGTGGGGATGTGGCATCCTTAGCGGACGATGGGCCCGCCGAGGAGGTTGCTCGCGGGATATGCTGGCGACTAGTGCTGCCTCGCGAGCTAATGCTTTCCCTAAGCGTAGGTATGCGTGGGAGGACGGCACCTGTGGACGCGGCTCGGTTTCTTCCGCCCTCGATGGGGAATTCATCATGATCGGCCAAAGCCGACAGAGTCAAGGCACCTTGAGCGGCTTCCTTTGCATTCTTGACTTCGGACTGCAGCGCATTAATCTTCATCCAGGTGCGCAGCCGCGGGCCCATGGGTCCAAGGTCAAACTCTTGCATGAAGATGAAGTTGCGGTCCACGCCCAATAGGGCCTCGCCATCAATCTCTTGATCCTTGAACACTTGGCAATGTTTCTTCTCCACGCCTACGTCTTCCAGGTACTCGGCTACGCGGGCAGGCGACCACGTCTTGACCTCGTCCTCGGTATGCCAATTCTGCTCCTCCTCGTCGGTTTCCTGGCCATTGATGTAGGAGAGGCGGTGGTGGCTGCTATACTCGCTTTCCGAATCATTGGCGCGTAGTTCTTTGGTTACGGAACCATGGCGTGGAGTGTTCATACCGGTAATGTGCTCGTCGATGACACTCAGCGTTTCATGCATGACCGGGCTCCCTATGGTCTCGTCGTCTGGTGGGGCCTCGCCGTTTAATGTCATGCTGATACTTCGGGGGGCGCTCTGTGCTGATGCCCTCCGCATTGTTTCTGTTCCTTGGCCGATGTGGAGTGGCTCTGTGGGCGCTGATTTCAAGGGCGACGGGGCGGTTGAGGATGGTGAGGGTTCCGAAATGGCCATACCGGGCGGGCCCGATGCGTCGGAGGGTGGCCCAGATAGCTGCGAGGGGTTGCGCGAGAGCATGGTGGGGATGGGCGTGGGCTTGGGAGCGGGGCGTGTGTAGACTGGGGGTGTATTAGATGTGCTCGTCACAGCGGTGAAATGCAGGCTCATGGGGGGGGAGGGGCTTCCATGCGAGAATGACGGACCTTCTGGGAACAGGCCATTTTCGCCAGTTTCAGTGTTCTTGCCCAAGAACCAGCCGTCGCCAAAGTCGTCGTCGCGCTCAATGAGCTCGATGCGGTCTCCGCGCCTCAGACTCAGCTCGTCGGGGCTGCGGGCGACAAACTCGTCTGTGGCACCGTGTTAGTCGGCAGGTCCAGCATGCGTGGGTGGGCGCGCAGGCCGAAGAATTGCAGCCAGCGCGAGGAGTCAAGACTTACGCACGACGACGAGGGTGTCGCCGGGGCGGCAGCCCTCGGTGTGGGAGCGCTGGGCCATGGTTGGGGCAGCTCTCGAGGCGTGGTTGGAGAGGGGCGGATGTGCAATGCGGAAGGCAGGATTGGCGGTGATGGGATGCAGCGGCGGCAGTCACCCGTCAGTGGAAATGCTTCATGAGGGCATCCTGTAGCAGCGGGGCTGTGAGGCGGGCAGTGAGGCGCCGTGGGTTGAGGCGAGGGGCGATGGCAGCGATGGCAGTGATGGCAGAAGTGAGGGTGGACAGGCAGCCCGGCGTCGTGGCTCGCCCAGATTAGGTCGTGGGCGGGCCAGCTAACCTTGCGAGGGCCGTGGCTAGGCCAGGATCAACCGGCGCTGTGCCAGCCGACGAACAGAGCGCCCATGTCACGATGGCGAAATAGTATTGCAGCCGCTGGTCCCACCGGGCGGCCAGGCAGGCTCGTGAAAACGATGCTGTCTCGTCTGTTTCCGGCGGTTTCCAGTGGTGGCTCTTTTTTCTTGTCGACGCGCTGCAGGTGGCAGGTGCTGCCCGCCCTGCATGGCCGTGTTTGCGTCTTGTTTCGTTTGACTGATGTTTACATAAACACTTGGCCGCTCCTTCCGCTGACTCGCTGCTTCCTGGCCGGACTGGCTCGCTCTTTCCCTTCCCTCCGTCGCTCACACGCCCTCACTTCACCCCCGCTGTCGCGCACGTGCTTGCGCGATGGACCCACCCCTCCCGCTTGAAACCACCCGTCCACGGTCGAGCCCGTCCGCGTCCACACCAAACATAGTCTCCCTCACATACCGACCTGTATCTTCCTGAGGGTGTGCCATGGTCTCTGGCGGGCAGCCGCCGCCGCCCCATGGCTCTGCGCACACGCTGCATCACGCTCTCGGAAATCTGGGCGGCGGGCAGAAACAATGGATGATGTTGCCGCCCCATGCCCAGCTTCCCGCCCAACCCGCCGCTCACCCTGCGCCTCCCACTAAGCGTGGCCGTGGACGACCTCGCAAGACTCCGGTAAACAATGCTCCTCCTCCCACGCATGCTCTAGACCCGGGCGTCCTGTCGAGTTATGCGTGTCAGCCAGAACATCACCAAACTCTCCCTTCATCTCTTCAGCTGCCAAATACCCCAGCACATGGGCCCGGCATTCCTGCAGTCCTCCCTTCCCCAACAGTCAGTGAGGATGCCCGAGCACAAGTGCCAGCCTCACGGTCAGCCCACTCGGACAATGCGGCCGTGACGACAAACGTCTTGGCCTCTGCCCATGACATCGACTCGGTGCACTCTGAGCGCGTTACGCAAAACGCGGCAAATGGACAGGCCCAACAAACGCTAGTTCACCCAAATCTTCTGCCAAAGAATCCTGTGCAGACCAGCAGGCCACTTCTCCAGCCGGCTTGGTACTCAAGGCAAGAATGTCTAGATGCGCTTCAGAGGTTTCAGTCCTCCATTCCTGCTTCGCCCACTCATGCCAGTGACAGAATGCGAATGGGTGTGCTACGGGATGCAGTCGAAAGGCAAGACTGGGCTTATTTGACCATGCACCAGTGTTACTGCATGCTCAACACATGTCCTGAAATCTTGCCTGATGATCTTAAAAACTCACCAGCTTTACTCCACGCGCTGAGGATATTGCACGACGTTCTCCAGTCGAATCACACACTGAGTCCCACCGTCTTGTACTTCTTCTCCCATTTCCCGTATTCCATGCAAACAATTCGTGCTACATGGGGTCCAGCTTTCGACCAGCAGATGCATCTGTTTAGCTTGTTTGTATCTCGCTCCCCAAGTTACGACCAACTAAGGCAGATATGCGACCAACGTCGTTACCCGCCACTTGCACAGGAGCTTAGTGTCACGCTGGGCATCGTGTCTGTCACTTTCCAACGTCTTGCATTTACTGCTTTCCTACGGTACATCTGGCGTTCGATTCCTTTGAATTCCCTCCTCAAACTCTTCGAGGCTCAAGCCATTGCTGTTTTCCAGCAAAATCAGAATGCGCGTCCCCATCCGCAGCTCGAACCGGCTGCTAGGCAGTCTCAGGAAGACATTGTTCGAAATCAGGCTTGCAGCTTAGAACTCAGAAACATTGTCGAACAATACGGGATTGCTTTTCGAGAATCAGGTCTCCCATCAGTCTCTCCGTACCAGCAGCACCGTCTACGTCAGACGGGTCAGCTCCCCTCGCAGCCTGTTGTCCATCGCTTCCATGGAGCGGGTAACGCACCACTTGGGCCCATGGATTCAAATACATTGGCCCAGCCAACTACCACACTGCCATCATTGCCGCCCCAGGGTCACAAAACGTCACAGAAATCCCTGCTTCCCCCGTCTGGACGCAAACAGCCACAGCAGCGCGTACCCAATCCTTCTAGATTCTCTTTACATCAGGCTGGTCTACGAAGCCCAGTCCTGCGCGCCTCTAGTGGTTCGCCATCTCTCTATACTTTTCACGAGGGATATATCAGACCCCCCACGCGGCTATCAGAACCAGGCCGGACAATAGAGACGTGGACATTTACCATGACACGTGAAGATATCCAAGTCCTTTGCAAAACTGCTCCCCAACCTCTGGGCGCTCCCGGCACCAGGAATATCAGCGAGAATAGCAAATTAGCAAGTCTGCGTTGTATCAAGTGGAAAGATGAAGTACAGATGCCCAAGGAGCACGTTTGGGCGACGACAGAGACGTCGTGGATTCCGTACTTGTATATCAGCTTAAATAATATGCCTCTCCAAGCACGCAAGAAGCTTCACCATGGCAAGGACCTCCCCATTGACGTGACTGATCTGCTTCAAGAGGGCGAAAATGTGCTCAAGATGACAGTCATGGCGGATTCGGGCGACATGTCTCATGTCAATTACCTCCTGGCCATCGAGGCCATTGGTTTTGTCGCGCAGGAGAGCATCAAGCAGCGATGTCTCAGTCAAGGGCATGTTTCTGCCGAAGAAGTCGTACAAGGCATCAGGAGCAAACTATCTGGTTCTGGCGACGACGATGAAATCAGCATTGTAGAAAGCAACATGACGATTGGGCTGCGCGAGCCTTTTAGCCAAGCCAAAATGTGCGACACGCCGGTGCGAAGCAGGGCCTGTCTGCACAACGACTGCTTCGATCTCGACATATTCCTGCAATCGCGAGCACGCAAGGGCGATGCTTCGGTAGCAGATCAATGGAAGTGCCCCATTTGCGGCGTCGACGCAAGACCACATATGCTTTTGCACGACGGCTTCATTGAGCTCGTGAAGCAGCAGCTGGAAGCGCAGGGTCTGGCCGACACTCGACACATTATTGTCCAGCAGGACGGGTCTTGGAAACCTAAGCCAGAGGCTGCAGAGGGCTCGGGGGCTCGTGAGGGCTCTGCTGCAAAAGCGCCCACGCCTGTTTCTGCGCGCGCGTCTGTTTCGAGGCGATCGTCGACGGTGGCTAATATCGAGGTGATTGATCTGAGCGATTGAGCCTCGCCTCCTTCTTTTCCTCGGTTCAGCACTCGTGTAGTATTGATCATGAGGAAGCAAAAAAGCAGGCTCATGGATTAGGGCGCATGGTATCACAAGGCGTTCCTTTTTTTTGTGTTTAACTATTTGTCTTGTTGGATGGAATTTGTAGGTGATGATACCCCGTTCGTCCTGGTTTACCCATGTATGAATTAGATAATGCTTTATAATCCAAAGAATGCCATATTGTAAAATAAGAGAGACGTCCCATTGAAAATAAAAATAAAAATCGATGATGACTGATACTATCCCCATACACGCATAATTTTACACCGGGAAATTGGCAAATCTCACGTATCTCGAGAGTATATAAAATAGTATCAATATTTATAGTCATCTTGTATCCTAACTGTCTATCTTGCTTGCGCGTACCTTGGATCTATAATTCATAACGTAAAATAAGGGCTTGGCGGACGACCACGCCAACCGCCACTGCTGCTTCTAGGACAGGCCAGCACTGGGCGAGGCATGCTAGAAGGCGGGGGAGATAAGGGGAAAAGAACATAGTTTTTCCCCTCGTCGTCGCAGACGCGCACTGCGTGTCGCTGTATCTCTGTCTTTCTCGCTCTCTTTCTCTCTGTTGGAGGTACTCCCCATGTTTCTGACGAGCGGAGGGGAAAAAAAAAGGTCCGGGCTTAACGCTTCTTCAGCTGCTTTTCGTCACACGCGACCGGCGCAGTGTTGAACCCGTATACATCGACGTCGTGGCAACTGGGCAACCGACCACTACACGCGACTTCTCTTAGCAGACTGGGTCCGCGTCCGAGATCGACGTCGCCACCAAACACGACGCAGGCGGCCTCTTCGAGCTTCTTGGCGAGCAGCTGCCAGGCGCGGCCGTGGCCCGTTGCGCCGTCGCAGGCCTCGTGCATGGAGCAGGAACGGCAGGAGTAGGCTTTGAGAAAGGCGTGGCACATTTCGTGGATCATGGTTCCCAGGCGGTTGTGCAGGCGCAGCATGTCCGGGTGGTAGCTGGGGGTGCCGCAGCCGCGGTAGAGAGTAGGGTGGATGAGGATCTGGGTGCCGATCAAAGGGTTGAATAGAGATTTGCCGAAGCAGTCGCGCTGGTGCTCGGGTAGAAAGGAGAAGCCTGCGGTGAGGGCGGCATTGTGTGGGGGCACGCAGTCGGAGAAGAAGACGCGGTTGAGGTGGTTGAAGAGGGTGGAGAGCTGGGCGACGGAGAGGGTGCGGCGCATGTCGAGGCCTGTGATTTGGGGATGCCATGTCTTGAGAAGGCTGCGCAGGTGATGTACCGCTGGGGTAATGTGCGCCGAAGGGTGGAGGTAGGTCGCGTCTAGCCATGCCATGTGGTGCCGTACCAAGGTCATGGCTTCATAGTCGCCTCGAAAGCGTAGTCGCAGGTAGGATCCCGGACTCACATTCTTGGGTTGGTTCTCGTATGACAGGCCTTTGGAGCGCCGACTGCGTCTTTGGGTACTTAGTTGATCTTTGATAATACCATGGGATCTGGTGGAGCTGATTTTGTAAAGCTTGGGCGCGCATTCGTCGCAGTCGCAGGGTACGTCTGCTTCTTGCACGTCTCTCCTCAGCTCATCGAGGTTCTGTGGCGCGTCGGAGATGTCTGCTTCGGGTGGTGGCTGTGGAATGCGGCCGAGGATGCGGTCTTCGATGAAGGACAGTTTTGGGTCCAGAGAAATGAGGGGCTCGAGAAAGGGAAGGAGATAGTGCCATTTGGAGGGACCGTGGCATATCTCGCCTTGCTCGTGGTCTCGTATGTGCTGTCTGGAGGTGGGTGTTTTTGGATTGCCGAGAATGAGCCTCGCAATTCGCCGAATGGGATGAAGTCGTCTCCTCCTCTTGACGGTAGGATTAGTGGCCGAGGTATTGCCTGGAACGGGAGGATTCCCCATGGGGCTATATTATCAAAATCTGACGTTTGAGACTTGACATGGAAGAGGAGAAAGAAGGAATAGGAGAATATTTCTCTGCCGGGGGCGTGGGCCCATGATGACCGTTGGGCAAGCGCAATACGACCGGAAGGGTGAGGCGGTCAAGCGATAAGATTGATGCATCCCGGTCACCATGTACCTTGGGGTGTGTACAATGTCCAGCTATGCAAGCCATGCAGAACGCACAGACGGTTAGCGGGCAAGGGTTGGCAGGTCTTGCGGTACGAAACAACCGGCTCCGGAGAGGTGGTAAGGTTCCAGGTTGAGGCATTATGGTTACTACTATTACTATGAGTAGTTTACTCTGATACTAATGGCATGCTCGCCACTTTTTTTTCTTCCTCTCTTAATTCGGCGAATGTCGCCATATTACACACGTCGCGTGTAGATAGGAGTACTACGTGTGCACAAGACAGGGACTCGGAACTCCTGCCCCTGGCCTTTGGGCGCCGAATTGAGCCGCCGCAAAGGGCTAGCGCCGAGAAGGTTCATTTCAAAAGCGTCGCGCCACGTGGCTCAGTTCGGGGTGTGCTCAACGTTGTTCAGGGTCTCAACGTTGCGCACGTGCACCCGGAGCCGCGCCATGTTTTCCGCTTCAATGAGAACAAGGCAGGACCCGGGCTTGGAATCCGTCTTGATGCAGCAGCCAGGTGTGCGCTGTCACTCTTGTGGCCTTGCTGGCATTGGGTGTCGAATGCAACGGGAGGGACGGAAGGGACGAGGAAGCTCTCCCATGAGCCGGGGGGCTTCATTGTCGGCAATACTCAGCCCTCGCCAACAAAGCAAGGGATTAAAATTGGCGCAAAAAGGGATACAACGGAGCCAATGAAGCGAGGGTCTGCTGCGAGTGGTCAATTTCAGAGGAGGCGGCATGCCACTATCATGCCAACAAGGTCCATGGCGCGTGAAATCATATAAAGTACTTGGATGCGTTGCTCATCTGCGGAGATCCGGTGAGCTGGGCCACGCTTAGCTGGATGCAAAGGCTGGGCGAGGTCCCGAAAAGAAGAATGAGGCATGTCCATGTTGGACGATCTGCTTCACCAGGGCTGAAGGAGACGCGAAAATCTCCTTGCCGATCTTCCGCCTCCGGGTATGCAGCCCAGACATTGGCAACCTGAAGAGACAGAGCAGGTGAAGACAATTTCGCTTGTGGCGCGTCTATTGACATTTTGGCAGGCAATGCTCTGCTAGCTAGTGTGTGTTGAAGTCACAGGCAACATGAATAGTTGAGTGGAGCCGCGGGAGTCATGGACGACGAGCCATGGCCGCAGCCGGAGGAAGGGAGCAGCAGGGAAGAGGCTTCTCGAAGCCTTTGTGTGATTAATGGAGTGAGCTGTTAGGATTAAGGTTGTATGCTGCTGGGTCCACAGGTCGCCAGTGGAACCGGGCGTGGATGCGCTGACTTGGTGGCCTGGCGTGGCCTGGCGCAGGGCCGTAGGCGACGGGGAGGCGGAAGGCGAGGGCTAGAGGGTTCAGGAGAACTAAACAGTGCGTGGTTTGGGTGAAGCAGTTCCGGTGACGATTCGGTGAAGCGAGGACGGGTGTCGGGAGGTCAGGACGGGCGCGGCCAATCACGGACGCGGGCGACCAGCCATCTGGGACAGCGAGCGTCTGGCTCTTGGAGGGCAGTCAGCCACGTCGCGCGGAAATGCAGGCCGATCGCCAGTACGGCGCTAGCAGGGAGCCAGGGCGATTCCTGGGGGCGGGCCTGGCGTGTGGCTCCGGTGGCGACGGGCAGTGTTGCCAGATGGGTGGGACTGCGGGCTGTTCGCATGTAACGTTGAGGGCGATGTCACCCAAGCCCTGTTAGCGCCGAGGCGAGTCGAGCCGCGTCGCGTCGAGGCATCGGACATTGGACATGGCAAAGTAGGGAACGAGGCAGAGATTTGGCCACGGCGTGAAAGGGGCAGCCGGGAATAGGCCAGCACCCGCGGCGCTGGTCTGTCCAGACGTGTGGGTGGTGATGGGCGTCAGGTGAAGACATGGATTGGATGCGTGCAGCGGCACAAGCCGTGGCACTACGAGTGCCGATCGCGTCCAAGGTTGCGCCATGCAGCAGCAGCAGC
>JAODYC010000060.1:128709-153864 GCA_026262405.1 Curvularia hawaiiensis
CACCAGCGCCAGCACCAACCACTATCCGCTACCGCTACCGTTACCGCTGCCATGTCGTTCCGGCAGGCACTGGCCTCGCGCTCGATTCACGTACGCATCGTGCCACGCCCCGCCAATCTCTCCGAAAGTCGCGAGATCTACCGTGTGCTGCAAAAGTTTGGAGAGATGGATACCTTCAAGTCTCTGCGGGTGCGCATGCTTCCTGATTTGCTTTGCCAAAAGAACTTGAGCTGACCACATCTCAGTTTGAATACCAGAGCCCGGCCGAAAATTCCGCGTTTGCCATCTATCGCGACGAACGATCCGCTCAACGTGCTCTCGATGCTTCGCCCCTCCACTTCGCCTTGGAAAAAGTCGTCCCCTCCACTATCAACCCACAGTCGTCGCACTCGCCACAAGAGGAAGAAGAATACGGAGAAGGTGATGGTCAATTTGGTGCCGCCACGCAACACGCGTCCCTCGATCAAGGCATGGACATGATACTTCGGCCCTCACAACTTACGAACCCCTCCTTGCAATCTGCATCCACAAGCAAGCCAAATCCCCAGCCAACACCCATGCCCTTCGAATCATCTGCCACCTCGCCAAAGCAGAACAAACAGACCAAATCGTTCCAAGTCATACTTGACCGCTCACGGGTGGTGCACCAAGACTATATCCAGCGCCAACCATTTTGGAAGCAATTTAGCCCCATGAAGAGCATGGCACAAGAGGACTTGGCCAAGACAGTACCACATATCGGGCTTAGCGACATCAGCAAACGGCCTCCCAATGCCCACCGTACCCCCGCTCGTGTGCTCAGAATCATGAACGATTACGTCGAGAATGTAATGCCCACGCCGCGGACCATGGCTAACGGTCGTCTCAACGACCCCGCATTCAAGCACAGATCAGACAGATGAGAATGAAGGGTCGGTCCAAAGATTCAATGCTCTGTACCGTGCAATCCCACCCACTCTTGAAGCCGCACAGAATACACCGTTTCAAGAAAACGACAAAATCGACACGAGATATCGATAGAAGCTATGTCATCACGCATCGGTCCGATTTGTATCTACTTCGTATGCACATCACGATAGCCGCAATGATTGCTCAACTGTCGCTGTCACTCATCAACACATGTCTCCAAGTCGAGTAGCCGAATCCGGGCTGAGCGAACCTGTGGTCATGAAAACGGCCATAAAGGACTCAACAACTACACAATCCAACCCACCGATGCACCTGTAACGTATTCATGGCTATCGCGCTAAGCCATGGCGGCATTTCAGAATACTCGGTGTTTCTTGTATCAACCCCTCCATCGTATGGGCATGGGTGAGCTACATCCGACGATACCTAAAATGAACGCCTAGTCCATGCGAGTTTCACCACTTGTTCTGCAAAAAACGTTCAAGTACCAAAAGCTTGCAATTGCACACCGCTCCTGTAAACTAGTTCTCGACATGACTTTAGCTGTCACATAAGTTATTACCCAACCAGGACATGCGTAAATGCATTGTCCCAAGGATCACGGGCCAGATACGTCATTTCATTGGAAGTAATCTGCCGTAGACGGCCCCGCGCTCGTATAAAGAATTTTGATATCATAGCAGAGAATATCCACCGAGCAAGACCCGCACTTGCCTAATGAACATAGTGGTTTTATCTAAGAAAAAAAAACTTTTGGGTTGCGGCAATACCCATCCAATCGCCGCGCCAAAATCATGAAATAATCCGGCTCGGTGCAGAGGCAAATGAATGAGCTTCTCTTTTTGGGGTGATCAAACAGCCTTGTCCCTCGTCCCCCCAGGATATCGCACGGCAATCTCGGCTCTTAGATAGTGGCGCTTGTCTCTCATTAGTGGATCCAAGACTGCCCTCACCCTCATATCGCTATCCTAACGACGCTACTCGACGCTTAGAGCAAGGGTCAGCTAGTGCAGAATACCTGCTGTTTCATGACCGCTTGGCTCCCGGCCTGGCGCAAAGCCTTCCGCGCTGACTGCAGATGAGACATACGAAGTAGTCCCTGAAAGAATGGTCGAGGTAGTCGAGCGCCTCGTCTGCGATTCTTTTCGCAACGCCACATGTCTGTTGTCACATTGCGGGCTACCTATGTCGCGCGCAACGAGTTGTGCTCGACATAAAAAACCCAGCATAGCGGTGCCCGGCAAGCGCTCAGGAGATAGGGTCTATGCTGTGCGATCGGCGGGTACTGTTTGTAGTTTAAGGCCCGTTGACCAATGGCGATGCGCAGTGTGCATTCCCGCACTAGACGACTCCTTAATCTTGCCAGGCTGTGCACCCCAAATGGTCTCCGCCTTCCGAATCTCAAAACGCCCTTCTGACGCTCCCTTGACCAAAAAACCATTCCCCCTCGTTTTCCTTTTCTCCTCGCGAGAGTCCACTCCTTGAGCGTCCCAAGCGCATCCACTCATTTCTTGACACAAACACCAACCTCTGCGCGTCTGGCTTACGCGCGATACCACACTCCTTCGGTATACACTCGCGCATACGATAATCGCAAACATGAAGTCATTCGCTGTTTCTGCGGCTGCGCTCATCGCTGGCTTTGCCTCCCTGACGGCCGCCCAGACGCATACGGACTGTACGCTCCACCTGAGCAATCACCACGTAGTATAGGTACTAACGCCGGTCAAAGGTAACCCGCTCAACAAGACAGGATGTCCCGACATGGAGGCCCTCGGCGGAAACGTCACCTTCAACTGGAACAAGACGGGTATTCCCAACGACGACAAGGTCTGGAAGATGCCCAACCAGGGCAAGATTGACTGGGTCGAGAAAGGTGCTACTTTCACCATTGAACGATCTGGCGACTCCCCCACTGCGAACTCGGTCTTTTACATGCTCTTCGGACGCCTCGAGGTCATCATGAAGGTGGCTACCGGTACCGGAATCATTTCCAGCGCTATCCTCCAGTCCGAGGCCCTTGATGAAATTGACTGGGAGTTCATCGGCGACAAGAAGAAGATTCTTACCAACTACTTCGGCAAGGGTGATACCTCAACCTACGACCGTGGCGAAGACTTTGAGCTGGACTTTAACCCACAAGACGATTTCCACAACTACACTATCGACTGGACCAAGGATCGCATTGAGTGGTATGTCGACGGCAAGAAGCTCAGGACTCTTACGCCTGATGAGGCCAAGAACGGAACTCGCTACCCCCAGACACCTATGAACGTCCGCCTTGGTTCATGGGCTGCGGGTGACCCAAACAAGAACGACCCTGGTGTCGTTGAATGGGCTGGCGGTGTGACCAACTTTGACAAGGGCCCATACACCATGACGATTCAGTCGGTATACGCGCAAGATTACACGAGCGCTGCCAAGTACTCATGGGCGGACATGGACTCCTCTGGTGACTGGCAAAAGGTCAAGGTTATTGCGTACGTTCTGCCCCCTCCTTGTTGCGACCTTTTGGCTGCGGCTCGAAGCTAACATTTCACAGTGGCAAGTCCGAAGTTCTCGAAGAAATCGAGTCTCCTCACGGAGTCAGGAACCGATACCACGCTTTGTCTCCTGGTGCCAAGGCGGGCATTGCCATTGGCGCCGTTTCAGCCTTTGCTATCGGCGCACTTGTCATGCTCTTCTGCTGCATCAAGCAGCGCCGTGCCGGTAGGAAAGAGCACGAGGCTCTTCTGGCTGCCGAGCAGAAGGAGGCCGCTGAGTTGAATGCGTACAAGTCGCAGATGCAGTCCGGTCGGTTCGCTGTCGGCAGCGGTCACGTCTAAAGGGCCCATCAAGGCACTAACTAGGCATTGCGATTGTACAGTCTTCAATTCTCAGCGATTCTCTTTGCCTCGGACGGTTCGCAGCTTCTTGAACAGTAGTTGTCCCTGATTCGTAATGTCATTGTCACGATTTGTTGCTTGCCACATGCATACACCTATACACCCGCACGTGCGCACATCCATATACCCCTTGCTGCGATCTCGTCGACGAGGGCTTTTAGCTTTACATTTGTTGTCTTTATTCCATTCTCTAATGTACTATCACTCCATGTCCTTTTCAGCCCTAATGCGGCTCTGCAATGATCCCAGTTGTGATGACGTCGATGACGAGATCCCGGCGCGCATGTGACAAAAGGTCAAGATCTTCTCCGCAAACCCCGGACGCATGGAGGGACGGCGCGCGGCCTGCGCCGGCTAACTTTGAGCTGCCTGCCTCGGCATGTGCGCGGTGGTCCACAACCTGCCCTGGAGAGAGAATTGCACACTGTGATTCCTATTCTTTTCCACCCACACCTCACAACCATGGCTTCATTTTCACGATCCCTACGGCCACTTACCCGCGTTGCTACTGCCTCGTCTCGTTCGCTTTGGCCAGCAGCTCGCCCCGCTCCACAGTATGTCTCAAGTCCAAAAACAACAGATTGATGAGCATTGTGAGAAGAGAAAAGAGAAGCAAAAGAAAAGAAAAAAAACTGACACGATGGCTGATCAGAATACGATGTCTCTCCATGACACCTTCCCGACGAGAAGCCGTCGATATTTCGGATGTGCCGCCGACGCCCATCACCCATCTTTCCGAGACTGAGATGCTCATGGGCGATTCAGTGTCCAAGTTTGCCAATGATGTCGTCCTGCCCAAGGCGCGAGAAATGGACGAGGCCGAGGTGATGGACCCTGCTGTTGTGGAACAGCTGTTCGAGCAGGGACTCATGGGTATTGAGATTCCTGAGGAGTACGGCGGCTCCGGCATGAACTTCACCTCGGCCATCATCGCCATTGAGGAACTGGCGCGCGTCGATCCTAGCGTAAGCGTCCTGTGTGACGTGCACAACACGCTGGTCAACACAGCCATTATCAAGTGGGGCTCGGAGAAGCTCAAGAAGGAGTGGCTTCCCAAGCTGGCCACCAACACGGTCGGCTCTTTTTGCTTGTCTGAGCCCGTATCTGGATCGGATGCCTTCGCGCTGGCTACAAAGGCCACGCGGACAGACAATGGCTACAAGATCAGCGGCAACAAGATGTGGATCACCAACAGCGTTGAAGCAAACTTCTTTATTGTCTTTGCCAACCTCGATCCCAGCAAGAAGTACAAGGGCATCACGGCCTTTATTGTTGAGAAGGGCACACCGGGCTTCTCTATCGCCAAGAAGGAGAAGAAGCTCGGTATCAAGGCCAGCAGCACCTGCGTTCTCAACTTTGACGATGTTGAGATTCCCAAGGAGAATCTGCTGGGCAAGGAGTTTGAGGGCTACAAGTACGCCATTGGGCTGCTCAATGAGGGCCGCATTGGCATTGCCGCACAGATGACTGGTTTGGCGCTTGGTGCGTGGGAGAACGCTGCAGGGTAAGCCCTCCTGTCACTATCTAGGCTGCGAGTAGTCCGACGCTAACAGGTACAGCTACGTATGGAATGACCGCAAGCAGTTCGGCCAGCTCGTTGGCGAGTTCCAATCTATGCAACACCAACTTGCCCAGGCCTGGACTGATATCCAGGCTGCTCGCGCCCTTGTCTACAACGCTGCGCGCAAGAAGGAAGCCGGCGAGGACTTTGTCATGGACGCCGCCATGGCTAAGCTCACGGCATCACAAGTCGCTGGACGCGTGTCAGGACAGGCTGTCGAGTGGATGGGTGGCATGGGCTTCGTAAGGGAGGGTCTCGCTGAAAAGTACTTTAGGGACAGCAAGATTGGCGCCATCTATGAGGGAACAAGCAACATCCAGCTGACAACCATTGCAAAGCATTTGCAGAAGAAGTACACCAAATAGATGATTCACAAGAGGTAATCTACCAATAAACAAACAAAACACTCGCGCATGACTTGAAGGCCATGGCGTGGCCTGCCACCTGGGCACTATTTTGCTTTCTTCTTTGCTTTCTTTTTCGCCTCCACAGTTGACGCTGCTGCGCGAATGCGGAATGGTCTGGGTCCATGTACTCCAGTAGATCGCAGGCTCGCTTCAAGTATCCTGGGGATCACGGGCGATATCACATCATGGGCCAGTGCCTAGTGCCAACACCGCAACACGACAAGGAAGCCCAGGTTCCGTAGTGCCGCCGCCGACAAATTTGCATGCGGCAAACCGAGAGCAGCCGCAACACCATGTCTTTGGGCTTGCTCATACGAGGGGCATTGTCAGCAGCAGCAGGAAGAGCAAAGAGCGTCAACCGAGCCGCAACCGATACGCAAACCATGGCCACTGCGCGCATGTGCGCCTGTTGAGGGGTATACGATTGTCATCGTGTCTCCCCACTCTCGACCCACCAAGACGCCAGAGATTTGTAGTAGCGGGCAGCCCGGCACCACAGTAATCAGCCCGGCCAGGACTACCCATGCGCCTTGAGTCGCGCCAACGCCTGTGCCCGGAAAATATCGCGAGGAACCATGGTCTGCCCTTTGGAACCACTCGGATCTCCCTATATCGTCATACCTGCGCCGGGTGTGAAACGCTGTTGCACATCCCTTTCGTGACTCTCTCCCATTCTGGTGCCTGTCATCTTTGTTTTCCCATGGGCTCTAGTTGAAGTTACCACAAAATCCCATCGTCTCCCTCTTCTCCTCCCGTTTCCCTATCTCACACCCCTGCCTTTCCCTCTTCCACAGTCCCGCTTCTCGCGTGACGGTGGCCCACAACGCACCACTTCCTTAACCGCATCGGTTCCAGTGCCTCAACGCCATCGCTTCCGGGCGGTTGGAGTAGTTCATCCCCCCCCAGAGCCACATTGAGTGAAGAGTTTTGACCGTCCTCCGGCATAAGTCGCGGTTGGGTCACCTCATGGTCGCCTAACCCGTCGCCCAACATGGCGCCCGATTCCAAGGCTCAGGACGACGACGACTACTCTCCAGGTGCCAGTCGCATGCACCTGGGTCTAGAAAGCATCCTGCCCACAGGTCTCTTGGATATGCAGAAGTGCGCTGGCAATCTTCCCAAAGAGAACAAGCCAAAGTCGTCTCCACGCTCGCGGCCACATGCCACCCCACAGTCCAGCGTGTCACGATCCGTATCGTCCATGTCAGGTAGCTTCATGCTAGATCATTGGGGCCGCTCGTCATCCTATGCTCCGCCGCCCGAACAGGATGGAGAAGACGCTCAAAACCCACATCCCAAGGAGGACGATGCCCCCCACGTTATATCCAATTGGGCGCATCTATCTTACCTAAAGGCCCAGCGCAGTACACTCCGCGCCGAATTAAAGGCCCACCAGATTGCAGGCGCCGAGGCGAAGCGATCAGTATCCTCCCTGCGCCGCCTGGCGTTTCGCATGGCTGTCAACATATCCGTCAAGGAGAAACAAATTGCCACTACTGCACGCAGCCTCGCCAAGAGCAGATCAAATAACTATCTAGAAAGCAAAGATGCACAAAGGAGAGTTGAACAGTTGCAGAGAGCGTTGCGAGTCGAAGAGGGCCGCAACAAGGAGATCCTCGAAGCACTAGAGAGGGCTTCGATGCTTACACTTCAATGTGAGTAGACCGCGCCACGATGCCGACACTTCTAACCAGTACTGCAGACTCCACTCCAAAAGAAGAATCTCGGTACCTCCCTGGTGACGTTTTCTTCTCTCCGCCTCCATCTCCACCCACGCGTTCGAGTGTTCCAGATAGCCCCTTCGGCTCTCCGAAAACACCGGCAAGATCGTCGGCATCATGGCAGGATGCAAACTTGGAGCTCACTCCACGTCTGGGAAGTACGTTCGAGATACGTACGTCTGATAGCCGCTTGATAAGAGCCAAGCGTGAATCCGACCAAGCTCTTGCTGCATGCAGGAGTCGCATTGAACAACTGCAGCGTGAGTGTGCAGAGAGCAAAGAAGACGGCAGGCTTCTAGCCGCTACCAGGGATGATTTGGAGCAACAGATACGACATTACCAATCCCAAGTTGCTAATCTAGAGCAATCAAAAGCCAAGCTGGCTCAAGAGTTGGAGGGTATGAAGCGGGAGCTGCATACGACGGCGGACTCGGAAGCGGGCTTGAAGCAAAGGCTGCAGGAAAAGATTAATGAGCTCAGCGCATGGGAACAGACGACCGCCGAGATGAGGCGTACGATTGACTTGCTACAGAAAGAGAAGAATGAACTGGACGAACAGACCAAGGTTCAGGATGCACACATAAAGCAACTTGAGATCCACACGGCTGCCTTGGAAGAGAAGCTGGGATCCTTGCGTGCCGAACTTGAAACTTCTCGGCACCACGAATCGTCACTGCGAGACAATGTTGCAGAAAAGGAACAAGAATGTAAAGATCTGCAAAAGCAAGTTGATCAAGGGCTGGAGAGCATCCGAGGTGTCGAGCAGATGATCAACAAGCATGAAACGGAAGCTGCAGAGCATATCCGGAAAATCGAAATTGGGGCAGGTGTCATTGCTAAGCTGCGCGAACAAGTTCATGATTCAGAAACCACTAGCAGAAATACCCAAGATGCGTTGGATGGGATGAAAGAAGAAGTGGAGCATCTGCAGAAGAAATTGTCGGTCGAGACTGGCGCACATGCTCGCCTTACAAAGGAACTTGAAGATGTCGAATCTGGAAACAACAGGCTTCAACATGAGCTATCTGCTACGACAGAACTCCTGGATCAGGAAAGAAAGACAAAGGCAGAGCTGGAGAAGAAACTCGAAAACCTGCACGCATCACATAATAACACGGAACTCAACCTCCAACAAGCATTTGAACGCATTCGCTCGTTGGAGGCAGCTGACGGCGACAACCAAACCAAGCTTGAGGCACTAATGGATGAAAAGTCAGCACTCAAAGCAGATTTGAAAGAGGTGCGGCAGCTCTGGTTCAAACTTCGTGAGCAAGTCCGAATGAAAGACGACGAACTGGCCATGGTGCAATCTGCCAGTGCGGAATCCAAGCAAAAGCTCCAGGATTTAGAGGCGCAGACGTCATCCCTCAAGAGCGAATTAGAGCAAACACTCCAAGCAAAGAAGGAAAGCGATGAAAAACACGCCGCAGAGATGCGAAAGCGGGATGAGCATCTCCGCGAACTCGAAGCCTCATTGGTCAGTCTTCGATCGGTTTTGGCGTCCTCAGAGAAACTGGAGGCATCCCTTCGTGAAGAGATGGACCATCTGCGCAAATCTAAAAGTACAGTTGAAGGCGAGCTGGAAGAAGCACATCGGTCAAAAGCAATGCTTGAGGGTCAAGTCTGTGATATCCGATCGCAGCTCACGCTCACTGAGAGCGGTCGTGACAGCTTGCATGCTGCGATCGCGGAGCTTGAGAGAAACCTGGCAGAAAGCCACCAGTCAAAGTTCCGTCTTGAAGGTCGGTTAGCTGCATCCAACGCTGAGAGCAGCGCGCTCAAGGACCAGATACTAAGTCTAGAGGCTACGCTAAAGGAAAATTGCGATGCAAAGGCGAGAGCCGAAGCGATTTTGTCGATTGCGCAGTCAGAAGGCGAGGCATCCGCTGCGGGTCTTGCAGATCTTCGTAGCCAAGTCGAGGATATGGACAAAGCCAAAGATGCACTGCAAAAAGAACTCGTTGAAGCCACCAGCTCGAAGGCAAATCTCGAGGAACAAGTTCGCCTCGCACGAGATAGTTTAGCAAAGGCTGAATCAGAAGCAAGCCACGCGCAGACACAGCTTTCAACGCTGCAAAGTGAAATCATGGCGCTACAAGAATCGAAAGACAAGGCCGAACAAAACTTGGCTTCTTCACAAGAATCCCACACGGAACTTGATCAGAAGCTGCAAGACATGCAATCTCAACTCCAAGCCGTCGAATCCAAGGTTTCACAGCTCGAAGAGAAGCTGGCATCTAGCGAAGAAGAACTTGAAGCAATGTGTCGAGCCAAGGCAGCCGTCGAGAAGCGATTGGAACAGACGCATGACGACAACGCACGCCTGGAAGACGAGCTTAGACTCACGCGAGAGAGCAACGAGGCTACCAAGAACCGACTCGACAGCATCCTGCTTTCGAACAACGAACTCGAGGAAAACCTCACTGTAGCTCGTTCAAAGATCGATGAGGCCAATACGCACAACAGCAGACTCGAGTCACAAATGAAAAATGCTGAGGGAGAACTAGAAGCTCTCCGTCAGCTCAAGGGTGAAGTGGAGGCGAAGTTGAGCCAAGCACTGGAACTCTCAGCAACAACAGAGCAAAACCTTCTCTCGACTCGGTCTCGTCTCCATGAGCTTCAAACTCAAAACACATCCCTCAATGCGGAACTAAGCCAATCCAGGACCGAGTTGGACATTCTGCAAAAGACGAAGACCGAATTGGAAACCAGAGTTGATGGGTCTGAACAACACACTCAATCCCTTCAAGAAGATTTATCAAGCATGCGTTCACAGGTGGCAGAGCTCGATGCCAATTGTGCTAGCTTGGCCTCCCAACTATCGGCAAGTGACCAAGAGCTGAGCAGCTTAAGAATATCTCATGCTAAGCTGGAAGAATCATCCCAGCTTACATCCCATGATACGGATAAACTACAAGCAGAACTCCGTGCTGCGCAAATGCGTCTCGAGATTGCCGAGTCTGAAAGCTCCGAGGCTAGCAACAAGCTACTTGAAGCCAACAAAGAGCTCAACTCACTCCGTGATACAAACGACAAGCTCGAAGCTTCTGAGCTACACCTACTCGAACGTCTTACTGCAGCGGAAGAAGAACTGAAGAATGCACGTAAGACGAATGCCGACCTCGAGTCCTTCCTTGAGAGTGTGGAGTCAGATATAGCTAACGCCTACTCTGCTGTCGAGGGTACCGAGAAGCGTTATCTGGAATTTATAGAAGGCTCCGAAGCCAAGCTTGAGGCTGCCAATAGCTCCAAGTCACAGTACAAGCGCCGTCTGGTTGAGAGGAATAACGAGTTGGAAATCCTTATCAATGAAAACTCCGAGCTACATCAGCAGATCAGTAACCAGACTCACGAGATGGGTGCGATAGAGCAGAGCAAGAATGAACTGGCTGAGGAGTTGTCAAGGAAGGAGAGATACATCGAGGACCTCGGGTCATCCACGGACGAGCGGTTGAGGTCCATGAATTTGGCATACAACGATCTCAGAAAGAAGTTCCAAGAGCAGCAGCAACAACACCAAGAAATGGGTGGCAACTATGCCGACGCAGCGCGCTTGGAGGCCGAGCTAGAAAGGAAGATGACGGAGATAGAGGAGATGCATCGTGAGCAACAAGATTACGCTGCTTCGTTTGCGGCATTGGAACAGGAAGTGGAGTCGTTGAGAAACGACAAAAAGGTCTTTGAGAGGCTCGTCTCGACGCTGCAAGAGAAGATCAGACACATGGAAGTCTTGGAAGAGTGGGAGGAGCCCACTGACCTCCACCGATCTGTCTCGCCACGTCACATCACCCTCGAAGATGGACACTACGATACTGCCCCCTCGAGCCCCATGTCATCACACGCGAGAAGTTCTGTGGGCCACAACAGCGTGCATCATGAGAGACCAGATACCTGCGCCACCACTGTATCTCGTGAAGAAGATCCCGAGGAAATTTGGGCTAGGCACGTAGAACAAGTGCGCATGCAGCGGGAAGAGACAGCACTACAACTCAAAGGCATGAAGAAGTCGCAGCACAATCTCAAAAAGACTCTGAGAAACACTGACGCTCAGCTCCACCGACTGGAGAAAGAGAACAAATCGTAAGTCAATTCTGTCAGTCACTTCGCCTCATGCATTCAGTTCTAACAAGCAATAGCAAACGCGTCCCCAATCTCCTTCGCAAAAAGAGCCGCCCATTGACTGCTCCCGGCCCTTCAGACCAAAACCACACCGCGTCTTCACCGCGCATCGGAGGCCCATCCCCTCGCACCCCCACCCGGCCTCGCACTTCCTCGCACGGCTTTTCCTTTTTGTCCCGCTCTGTCAATTCGCGGCATAGTACACACATACCTTACTTTGCTACCGAAGACCACTACCACCACACGACACCTGAGCGCCCAAAGACTAGTCATAGCATGAGAAACAGACTCGGTGGTCGGATGACTACAAGCGTGGGCGACGAGCTTACTGGTAGACCAAAGGAACATATCCGGAAGTGGAGTTCGGGTCTGCGAGGTTTGTTTCATCGCGATTCATAGTTACATATCCTCTTTACTTTTTCTTTTCTCTTGTCTATGTCTCGCTTTGTTATTCACAACATGGCGTTGTAGCTGTTTTTGTTTTTTGTTTCTGGCACTAGATTCGGTCGCTTCAGGCACATTTTGTTATTGTGATATCCGCAAGTCATCTGCTTTTCTTTTTACTTCGAGAGGAATGGGTCATAGCGGGAAGCTTGTGATTGCTGTTTTCTTTTTCGCTTTTGTACATGTAAGAGTAGTCGGGGTCGTATTATGGAAGATGTAGGTAAGTTATACAGGCATGTGATAATGTAGTAGGATAACGAGCAGGGGGGTTTTTTGCCCCAAGAAGAATTTACTTGCGCCCAAGGGCTTGATTACTGGAGTACGATGTCTCGTGGAATTAAATGAACCTATTAGTACTACCACTTCCACCGGCATTCAACTTTGGCGCCACTCGACTTCTCCCTACATCTACATCTTCAAGATGCCATTGGCCTTGGCCTTCTGACACTTAGGACCAAGGGTAGACGAGATCTTGTTACCCGAAACAATAATAGCCTTGATTGTCTTGCTAGCGCAAAGGTCCTCAGGAACCGTACCCGTCAGCGCATTGTTCGAGACATCAAACACCTCTAGCTGGCTGAGCGCACCGAGACCCTGTGGGATGGATCCCGACAACTTATTTCCCAGAAGATAAAGCTCTATGAGATTCGCAGCCGAGGCCACACCAGCAGGGATGGGCCCGGAGAGCTGGTTGCTATGAAGCGAGAGGTAGTTACCCTTGAAGCCGGAAATGGAAGCCGGGATCTGGCCTGAGAAACGGTTGTTGTTCAAAAAGAGAGCTTCGATTTTCGAGAGAGTGGTGAAGACGTCTGCGGGAATGGCGCCGCTGAAGTCGTTGTAGCGGAGATCAAGGAATGTCAAGCCGCGCGCCGTGAGAACGTTCTTGGGAAAGGAACCGGAGAACTTGTTGTTGCTGAGATCGACTTCGTACAGGTACTTCAGCGCGCTGAGATCGGGTATCGCGCCGCTGAAACTGTTCGAGTTGAGATGCAGCAGCGCGAGATCGAGGAGCTTGTCCACCCAGCCTGTCAGTTTTAGGTCGCCGGTGACCTGGAGGCCGTTCAAGTCGACGCTGGCGAGGGAGAGGGCGTTGGTGTCGGGGGCGACATCGCAGTAGAAACCGTCCCAGGTGCATACGTCGGCAGAAGTCCAGTTGGCGAGAAGGGCCTGCGGGCCAGAGACTGTCTTGGCGAATTTGCGGACGGCGGCATAGTCGCGGACTAGGTTGACAGGTAGCTTGTCTATGTCGCTGGAGGGGATAGCAGGAGCGGCTTGAGCGAGGACAACGAGGCCGGAAAGAAGGAGTGATAGCATCTTGTAATGTAGGTCTAACGAGCGAACGGTGCTGGATTAAGCAACTAAGAGATTTCAACGAGTGACTAGAAGATTGATTTGAATCAGCTGTATGCGCCTTTTCTGGGTTCGTCTCCGGAGTAAAAGACAAGTTATATACGAACAATAGTACCCCCGATGCTTACCGGTTAGAACAGCTGGGCTCCGAGCTGTGGTGTAATACGTCCGAAATGAGGACCGAGATCGTGCGCCGATCGCTCCAGATGCCATGCCGTGCTAGTATCATCTTCTGGCACAGCAGGTCTTGGCTAAGACCGCACTGCTTGCAACTAGTGCTCACCCAAAATATACTCCGTATGCGTCAACCCTGAATATTGCCATTCTTCTTTTTAGCTGATGTCGTTGCTTCTAGTGAGCTTGAAGTGCGAGGATAAGCTTTGGTGAAGAGAAATAGAGTTCGCTCGACATATAAACAAGTTGGGACATGGGTTGAACGAGGAACACTGAAAGACGGAGCAGACGTTAAACTCAGATCGCGACGAAAAAAGCTAGTTGACGGTATTACACTCAATACCTCATTTATTGGATTCTTATTTTCCAGTAAAATCGTGGAGCTTATTCAGCAGCTGACATGGCGCGGCACTTCTACGAGTTTGTGGCATTAGAAGCTTGCATCGCACATCTGGCTTTCAGTCATTACAATCGACTCACAATAGAAGGACAAAGCACACTGATCCCTCAAATGAGAGGTTGGAATGATCTGAAATGTTCGTAAAGACCTTGCAGATGGTTCGTCTTATGCACACGTGAAGATGGGAAACGTTGATTCGATCTGGTTCTCCATTCGTCCTACCTTCTCCGTGGAAATGCGGGTTAGATCCTAGTGCTAAACCTTGGGTGATGAGCAATTGCTTTGCTCGTATTCGGTTTCCGGAATTTCTTTTACCTTTGCGAATCACGTTTGTGCTCGATGGTTTTGCATGGGAGATCGTCCATGCTTTTGTTATATGTATAAGCCTGTTGGTAGACGAGTGAAGCATAGCTTGATGCATTGCAATTGATTGAGATGTAAGGAGACCGTTATGATGCATCGGAGGTTAGATGGCATTGCTATGTTCTGGTTTTCAAAGTCTGCTAGAGTCGACAGATCCGATGTGAGTACATAACCAATCAGCCTGGCTATCAGATTCAGCCACGGAGTACAGAGTGAGACATTGGTGACAAGGATTCAACGGTCGTTGTGTACACAAACAACTACGTAGATCATTTTGCTGACAGGATCACATAGTTCGTAAACTAGCACCTCGTAGTGAACAAATTGCAGGTAAGCACCGAGGGGGTGCTTTATCGATCTTGTGTAACACTCGAGCCTACCTTCTGCAACTTCACGAACTAGTGAGGGCCAGAAGAGTCCGTTGACACAATGGTGAAAACTATGACGCTATTCACAAGAAGGTGCTTGAACGTTTGTGAAACTTCAAATCAATTGTTCTATAGCGTTCGTCAAAAGATATAGACGGAGTGATTGGGAATTAACGGGCCGATCAACGGACCCAGACGGTCTAGAGTCAAGCCACGCGGACGGACTACGGTCAAGCCACGCGAACAGACTTTGATTCCCAGGCGATGGATTAGAACTTCCTAGTCAGATTATGTCGCTGTGATTGGGTGCATTTATTTTTGAAGGATATGTTAAATTAGATCTCGATAGAGAACGGTCTAACGCTTTCGATGTTGAGATCTCTGAGTAGTTAGTTTCCGCAGATAGTAATGGGTATTGGGAACGATCTAAGGCTGACCGGAAGTGCGTTACTGAGAAATCCCCAGAAGTAATTCTTGTATCGTATTCAAGGCCCGAGGTTGAACATGCTTAGCTCTAAGAACTCGGTACGCCCTGCTACATACATTTATCTCATACATTCTGCTCATTCACTCGGCCATGCAAAGAGATGCTAATCACCAAACATTTGCAGCCCGATATGCAGAGGGCTCCGTTGCTCAGTAATGCCAAGACGTGATAATCAATGAGTAGATCACGTGACTGTGGCACGGTGTGGCAGGATTGCGGCGCAGCGTTTCGCCGCATTCTTCTCCAGTCTGCTTGCCAGTCCACCGTCGTAAGCGTTTCTAAGAGATTACAACACACACAATTCTGATATTCAATCCCAACTAGCATTAGTTGGCACAAAGATGTATCAAACACGCTTGGATAGTTTCTTTCATGCATCGTCACCGTCCCCGCCCGACCGAATCAGGGTCGGCCTCCTACATCTCCCCTCCTCAGTCAGAAATCGCATCTACAAATATGCAGGACCGTTTGACCGAACAATTGATTTGAACTTCTCTAATCTCCTCGTATACCCCTACAAGCAATACCCTGATCGCCTGTTCTCCGCTCGCGCTCATTGCACTCATGTGCAGGGTGAACTGCTTCGAGGCTGCGATGAGACGGCTATATTGGGTGAAGAGGTGTATTGGGAGCACGCGCAACAACCAACACAAAATGACAGAATGGCTGCTAGTGGGGCTATACCTATGTGTACTGGCTGTTTTGATGGCCGCGGTCTCTTGTTTGTTTGTAGGCAGATCTCCAAAGAGGTGCTGCCATTGTTCTACGCAAATAACTTTTTCACTGTTCGGCAGGGCGCACCCTACGGATTCAAGAGGTTAAACAAAATGGGGTCCTTGGGACTGAAATCCATGAAGTCGCTAACGATAACTCTTGGTACCGAAGATTCATCGGTACACCAGGAAGAGTTTTTCATCCTTCCTGCTCCCCTTCGGAATAAACACAAGAGCAGCCGCGCTAGCCTAACAGCTTATGAAAGCGTCGTAGAGCGACTTGCCAGATATATCACACCAAATCGTTTTGAGCTATATCTCGTCTTTCGTGTTGCAACCTCGAATCTACTAGAGGAAGTCCTGCGTCCGCTCTTTCAACTGCCCACTTTGCAGCATTGTGGTCTTTGTCCTTTCCTCGGAAACGCCGCTCCCGAACTGGTATGACCATGTGTTTACTCTGCTGATTATTCTGAACGTGCTCAGATTACTGCATCGATGTTTCGCCCATACCGCCTGCGTCCCATCCTTGATGCGTCGCCGACAGATGTTGAGAAAACAAAATCGATGTTGCAATCTGTTATCTATAGGCTAACCTTGAAGCCATCTGTGTCCGGTACATGTTTTCGTTACCTTGAACTTCCAACAGAACTTCGTCTACGTATACTTGGTATGCTGAACCTGCTTTCAAGATCCTGCTTCTAGCCTGTATACTGACCCAATCATCAACCATAGGCTTCTCAGAGCTGGTCAATGAGGACGGCGTGCAATGGAGACCGCAGGGCGATCCACACGCACCAGTCCTGTACAGCAGGTATGGATGCACTTGCTCGCTTGAATTGATCGAGGAGGCTGGGGACTGTGTGTGCGGCGACGGAGGCCCAAGGAATCAAACAGCTAAGTACATGGAATGGCAACGACTTCACACCCAAGACGGCTGTTGCAGGATGTGTAAGCCAGTTTCTGTGGCTGGGCTTTGTCTTTGCTCTCGGATGCCTCCCCCCACTTTCTCATCATCGTGCATATGCCGTGCTAGAAGGCATCCGTTGTTCTACGTCAGTCGACAGGTGCGCGAGGATGTCATTACGACCTATTACTCTCGAAATCGCTTCTACATCACACCGTTTTACAGCCAAAAATTTCCCACTCTTACGGACACTGGGTCATACGATTGGCCAGTAAAGGCGGTTAAAGGACTAAGAAACGTCGAACTGTCGTTATATCTCTGCTCCTTACCTTCCAACGCACTACAGCATGTTCGATGGCTTGAATGGCTACTGCCGTCTCCTATCCATGATTATCTGCATCCAAAGGCGCGAGCATGGTTTGATTATCTCGATGCGCTTGAAATGATGCGGAACT
Source organism: Curvularia hawaiiensis (assembly GCA_026262405.1). Taxonomy (NCBI): domain Eukaryota; kingdom Fungi; phylum Ascomycota; class Dothideomycetes; order Pleosporales; family Pleosporaceae; genus Curvularia; species Curvularia hawaiiensis. Next base: position 145,970 of record JAODYC010000060.1, read on the forward strand.
CGATGAACATTCAGAACCTCACTTTTGTTCTGAACATGGCAGCGGAAGGAGCCGGCTTTTATGCTTACGACCGACACTACCATTCGGACGATTGGCAGAATGAGCGGCGAATAGGGCTGGCACTACGGCGGCTAGGACGGCTCAAAGATTGCTTTATTTATCTGAGTCGTTATCACACAGATATTCATGCCAGGGATCTTCAGGAGCAATTGCTAGAGAAAGAAATAATGGGTGATGGATATGACAGTGCAGCTAGAGGGAAGCCACTTGAAAGGGTAACTGCTATTGCGAAATCTGAAGACTACGGTTTAGGGTTTGTTGGCTCATGGTACATCCAGTACTAAAATTTGGTACCAAGCTACCTGTTCTATCAGTGGAACCGGCGGGTACTATCAAGAGCATTATTCTTGAGAATCAATCGCACCTAGCGAGGACATTGATGACAACGAAGAATATACGAGCAAATACTTCGTAAAACTGATCCTAAGTTTTCTTTTAGTCCTCTTGCATCTGTTGGAGGCCTAATGGTTCTAAAAGGCTCACTTTTGTACTATTCATAGAATGTGTTCTTCTGGCTAGGGACGGGTTTGAGAAGCGCGAGAATTGATTCTGACAAGGTTCTGACAGTTTGCCTAGTCTCGTTGTCTCTGCACTCTCGGCCTAGGTATCTGGTCCTTACTCCTTTGGTTTAGCTCATCTACAACAAATACTATGGCGAACATTTTTCTAGAACCTGTTTACAGATAACCGATAACTGTGAACAGCCCGAAGCTCAAAACCACTAGATGAAGTCAGGGTCAGCCATTGAAAATTTCTAAGCCTTATCACTTCGAAGCTCTTTCAGAAGGTTGTGATATCGAAGCCATGTAGCATCAGATAGCAAGACAACCTGATGCTGGTTCTCATGGCGTCTTCCTGGAAGTGCAAGAATGTCTCCTAGGGTCTTCATTTCTATTACGTTATGGCCTTGGGCACGAGCAAGATGCGACTTGATGGGCGAGCCCCTTGCATATTGGTTTATGGGTCACCTACCTATGTGGATGTTCTAACACAACACACCCTCGGTCTACCAATACTTCATAGACTCACGCCAGAAAGTACTGCTCTTGAAAGGTATTTCATTGCGGATTGTAAAGAAGACCCTCGGAAAGCCCGAGATGGAAAGTTTGCCTTGGCCTTGGAGAGTTTTGAGGACTGAAGCGCTAAACGACGACCAAAAGCAATTTAGTTTGTGGCATTATGCTGAGATTCTTGGGTTGCGTGCCGGGACTCTAGAGTATCACGGCGGGATCTTGGGTGTCGCGCTAGGATTCTCTTAGTCCGCAGCAACGTGCTGGACGTACTGCGATTATGTACTTGAAATACTGAATTCCATTAGGCAAACGGTGATTTTGCTCCTGTGATTAAGCCTAAAAAACCTGTATCAAATCGAAAGCCCTCGGGAGAGGACCAGTCACTACTTCAATCAAAGCAGTCCACTTGGGCTAATCCTTATCTCCCACTTCATCACTTTATTTCCGAATCTGGTAGTACGACTTCCACCAGGCCAACCTGGCTTCGGCAATCCCATATATTGAGCAGCTTTAATCCTGCCCTCTCAATAATGTTGCGGAACTCTCGCGGAGTGCGCTCAATGCCGTTTAGTGTAGCCATCAACGCAAGGTCGCGTTGATGTGAGTAGCGTGTATAATAACCCTGATCGATCAGTCTCTAATACACGTAGTTAGAGTGTCTTCTTACCCAGTTAGCAGGGAGAGGTGAGGGTGCCGGAGCGAGCTCCTCTGAACCCAGGGTCGTGTTCATGACTTGATCGCAGATAAGAATCCGCGAACGCGGTCCCATGCTTGGTTTGATAGAAGCAAGAATCCGAACACAAAACTCGTCAGACCAATCGTGCATTATATACCGAAGCCAATACACATCAGCCTCCTTCACTGGGTTGCGCTCAAAGAAGTCATGTGAACAGAACTCCACTCTCTCTTGCATGATGGCATCCGGATTTTCTCTTGGCCAGACTACTCTTTCTGCCTGCTCCAACATTTTAGGACGGTCCTGTATGACAAATCGTAGTTGTGGATAGACTTGCGAAAGTTGCAGACAGAATCCGCCTACACCTCCACCTACGTCTACCACGACCGCAGATCCTAATGACTCCCAGGGATAATCTGGCTAGGTTTTTAGCTGGCGCAGCTCCTCACAAGATAGGATACGTACCGTATATGTGAGCTTTGCCAAAAACCTTACCACCACCAACCATTGCGAGGTTGAAGATAGCCAATTCTGGTCGAGGAACTAGCTCGGAGCTACTCTTGCCTTCTACTGCCTTGTCAAGCTCAGAGCCGAAAGGGCCAGGATATCCACTCCGTCCACCATCGGTACCGCAGTGGCCGTCTTTCAGGTCCTGTACGGTAATCTCCTCTTCAAACCACTCCCACCTTGGTTTGTGGGTACCCACCGCCGCTTGGAAGGCTGTCTCGGCAACGTCATATGAAGAGCCAACTTTCTTATCGAAAAGAGTTCGAGGAAGATGGTCCGAAGTCGAGTAAAGTTCCAAAGCGCTATTTGTGCGACATCAGTATGTCTTCTCTTTAGGGATATGCCAGACGTACAACATGACAATATACGCTCTGAGAGGTTCGTTGTTAACCAAAGCTGCGGACACACTATTGTTCGCAAAGTGGTCGGGTTGAACTTCCTTGAAGATGTGGATGGAGCATAAACAACGCATGATGCGAGCTAACCTCATGCAATGGCTAGTCAGCAAAGCTGCTTCTACATTCACATGTGGTAGTACTGACATAGTTTCAGAGCATCGCAGCCCGCCTGCTCAGCCAATTTCTTTACGGAAACGCCGTTATCATCGGAGCCAGCTAGCATATCTGGTATCCTCTTTTCGGCTACTATGTGCAAGGCACGTGACTCAAAATACTGCGTCGATACTTCCATAAGGCGGTTGCTCGGCGTGCTCACAAGTTCTGTAAGCATGCCAGCCGCAGAGAGCACCGTTCTCTGGGCATCGAATAGTGCTTTCGAAGGTAGTGGATCCTTATCATCTCTGATATGTGTTTTTAGTGTAGACAGTGCTGTATTCAACAGTTCACCAAGCTGAATAAGCTTTTCGGAGGTTAGGCCGGGGTCCATGGCGCTGCGAAATCTCTGCACGTTGAAAAATAAGTTCTTGGTGTATTTTCTCTCTAATTGAGGAGCTTGACATCAGGGTTGAGATTTGAGTAATGTTCAGCGCCTAGGATGATAAGGCATCTACATACGTGTTATCGCTGACAAAACAGCGGGGCAGAGAACTGTGACCTCGCGTACTCACCACCCATCAGCTTCAACTGAACAATCGACCCTGACTCAGATGTACAAAGAGTAATGAGCTGTAGCTGTTGGACCGAGTAATGTGTAATCGATTCGCTAACCAAGCGAAGTTAATGCTGACATGTGTTAATAATTCTAACATGAGATACCATGTAACAGTACGACAGCTTTTCATTCAGGAAAGTTTCCTAAAAGCTCAAGTTCTTCTCTTCAGCGCCATTCTGTTCCAACTGAACTTCCCCGCAAGCACCAGCGCTGAGCTTCCAAATAACATGCACCCAGCATAGATCCACAGCGCATCAAAACCTCAATGTTGTTTTATTTGACCACCAACAGGTGCACCAATTAGTACACCAAATGAGATAAGTGAGAACGCCTGACTCAGTCGTGCACCAATCTTCTCTCTAGCATCGCTGCTTAAGTAAATAATCAGAGACGAAATATACGCGAATGAGTGGAAGAGAGGTACTCATTTCGTCAAATCTGGGAAGATTGATATCGATGTCAAGCGGCAATGACGCCTGTTTTGGAGGATGTAGGTCATGTTTAAGAAAAACGAGAGTACCGTCCTTCGCACATCCAATAGCGGTCTCGGAGAAAGTGGACACTTCAACGAGGTGTTTGGCTGCAAACGCCCAAAGTGCCAAGAACGCGGTCTCGTGACCCATGGTTCTCGCCAGTAGCCAATTTCAGAAGGCACCTACCTCATACTTAAGTCGCCACCTCACCGGTTTCTCTCTCTTCCTTCACTTCCTCCTCAACATCCCACTGTCGTGAATAATCTCTACACAATCTTCTGCTCTGTTCTATTCCCAACGTTGCATCGCCCAAGATGTCTACGACCTTCACCTTCGACACCACTCCCGCCGATCAGGTCACCGAGGCTATGCTGGAACAAGCTGCGACCCTCTTCTCCAATGCATACGGTGTCTGGGGCCCGGCTGCTGAACAACACATGGGAAAATTCTGCAAGCCAGGTAAGTTACTTCAATTTCACCGTTTCATTTTGATTGCACTGACACAGTGTGTAGGCAAGCGCGTTCGAATGACTGTTCAGCGTCTGCGAGAGCAATGCCTTTCTCCCGATACGAATAGCGTGCTTGTTCGGGGTATGGCTGGCGACCAGCTTGCAGGATATGCTTTCGCCACGCGTTGGATGTACGAGGGACGCCAGATCTGTTGGGTTACACAGCTCTGCGTTAACCACGAATACCGCGGCAAGAGACTTGCAACTCAGGTATGTGCTTCAATGCTTTTTTCACAATGATCTTGCTGACTTCCTGTAGCTCTTGCTTCGCGTGCGTGAGGGTGAGCAGGACCGCGGCTTTGGTATCTTGTCATCGCATCCTGCTGCCATTCTGGGAGCCCTGCGTGCCTGGGGTAGGGGCATCGAAGAAGTCAACCTGAACATGGTGAAGGAACACGGTGCTGGTGTCATGGCTGCATCACCGGTCAAGTACGTGAGGGATGCCAAGCTCAAGGGCAGTGTCTTCGGCATCGAGGACGGTGCAGTGTGTTGTGCTGACACAAACTTCTGGGTGGATCATGCCGAGCCATTGGCTGCGCTGGCTGAAGTCAAGAAGAGGGTCACTTGGCCATTTGGTGAACTTCCTGACGGTTGCGAGTTTCTGGTTCTAGTCAAGGGTGCCGAGGTCAACGAGGAAGGTCAGCGTGTGCGCCGCAAGCAGGAAACTTCTGACTTCTAGGAAGTCTTGTAGTTTTCACACAGTGAAGAGGATAATGAAACTGATACTACGACTTAACATACACTCTCTTTTACATATCGAACGGCTTGATCACTTCATATATCTTGCTGATACCTACACGCCATATCTGAACTCTCGAACTTTCTTCTGGTAATACCAAGCCGCCAGCGCGCCCGTGGCTCCTAGGGCAATCGGAACAGGTGCGCGCCCACCGGTCTTGATGATACGCGGTACTGCTGAACCCAAAAGCAGGACACTGTTTCCAAGGGCAAGCTCAGTGCCGTAGTCTTGGTTCTGCTTGATGCGATAGCCTGGCATGGGTCAGCTTGAGCATCTTGATGGCGGATGTGTCGCTTGGTGGGCAAATCTCCCCAATTGCTTGGGATGTAGTTTGCAAGGAATCAGATGTGGAGTTGTATCAAGACGTACCTGCGAAGGCATAACTTGCACCCAGGCCGAGACCTGCCACGAGACTTGGTGTGGAGCGTGTTCTTAGGTAACCCGCTGTTCCTCCGACAGCCACTGCGCTTGATCAGCGACGGCACACGCCATCAATGCTCACGTGTCTTACATAGGCCTGCTAGCGTGAAGGAAGGGTGCTCCGCCATTTTTTCCGACGGGTTTTGAGAGATGTGCGAGAGCTGGGGTAATGGATTTGGAAGAAGCTATGGGCTAAGAAATTATCTGGGCACGGATGTGTTGATCGGAATACCGGCATGCCAAGCCTTCACATAACGGCACAGGCTAAACTGCATCAACTCCGCTATCATTCCGATTAATGTACTACACTATCTGATTTCTAGAACATATTTGGGTATCGTGCATGAATATTATGAGTAAAATATAGTTAGCAACAAATTGGGAAGATACGCCCGACTTGCAAAAATGAGTCACACGTATCCGACTTTGCCACACTCCATGTTGAATACGAAGCGTCGTACACAATTTCATCCACTTGGGAGGCTTCGTTTGGAAACAGAGAAACAAGAGATTGCTCAATAGAGCATCGCGAAGCTCATCACCCTTGGGTCCACGGGTAATAGCTTCAAGCAGGACTCACCGCACTCAAGTGACAACGGAATGACCAACGCTGTATCGCACGGCGGACGTCGCCGAGGCTGAATACTCCGGGGGCATATCATCGCTTGTTCCAATACTAGAGCTTCGGCTTGCTTCGGGGCTCAATGGAGCGATCATGCTCCTTGGTGTCAACGCATCTACCGCTAACCTGATTGCGCTCTCTTCTACGCTACGTGCGCGGGCATTCTCTATGCCGGTATCGCTGCCTTCAGCGCAGATTTGAATCGGAACCTTGAGACTCACACCCGAATGGCCATTTGCAGACAGCTGCAAAGCGAGCGCGTACGTCCGTGAGATCAAACAGGAATGGAAGGTCGGAAGGAAGTTGCACGTTGTAGGCAGGGTGATGGGCACAAGGACTTGAGTAGTGTAGAAGATGCCCTGATTGTACTCGTTCGACGCCGGTAGGATGCCTGTCGCAAAGGCATCTTGGGATTCGCTTGCCGCAGAACAGTCACTAATGCCTGAGTCACGTCGTGCAATGCTCGCTGCCGAGGGGTTTGATCCAGCATCATGCTTCTCCCACTGGGCGGAAGCAATGCAGAGGTTGGAGAGCGGCACGTATTCCGAGTACAGTCCTTGTGATAGGTCGAGTCCCAAAGTCACTCGCGTGGGCAAGTTTTGTCGTGGAACCGAGGCGTAGTACGTCGACACTTTCAGTTTTGTTGCTAGCGAGCCCAACCTAGGAGGCGGGCTGGTTTCCTCGGCTGGGTCGAAGCGAAGGACTACTTTGGCCATGGTGGTAATTAACCTGCCTTCTGTCGAACGCGCGCCTGGAATTACAAGAGGCGCTGGCTGAACTGTCTTTGCTGACAGCTTTCCTAGCTTTCCTTTGAAAAAGCCCTTCTTTATCGTCTTGCTCTGTTGGGGACGGTACTCGGGATTGTTGTCGATGTTTAGAGGTGGCTGTTCAGAGAAAGCGGGCTTCACGCGAACCTTCTTCATTTTATCAGCAAGCAGAGATATACCTTCAGGCCCGCGGATGTGGGCGATCCTGACGTGGACGCCATAGGTAATCTTGGACATTTCGGGTGCCAAATCGTCGAGCAGCGTGGTGCCGAATCCAGCAAGGTTAGCGTCGCCCATACTGGGTGGAAGCAAGAGATGTGTTTGGCGGATGTGTTCCGAGGCAACATCGTGTGAGCAGGCTCTGGGAAGCAATTGCGAGGGGATGGTAAATGTAAATGGAAATGTGTACGCTCTCCCTGCCTGGAACACTTTTGGATTCGGGATCATGGACATGTCTATTGGCTGCCTAAGAGTCAAGAAGCGGTGTTTAGCTTCTGTGCGTCCTGTCAAAGTAGGCGTGGTGGTCATTCTGTCGACGTAGACTTGGCTGGTACCTGGAGATGTTAGCTGTAGAATGCGGCAGTCTACTGAGGGCCGACATACCAGTGAATGTGATGTCAATGTCTTCGAAGCGGGTATCATGTTGCGTAGTGATCGTCACTATGCCATCGACTGTATCCATGGAAGAGTAACTGGTAACGAACTTCCGCTGATGGCCCTGTTCTTGATTGAGACTAATGTCAATGGTAGGTTGGCCAAGCTGCGCAAGGTTGCGGGCCTTGTACTCTATCTGGCTTCCCAGGGCCTGCATTGTCGATGTGCTTGGGCGAGAAGACATGTTGTAGGTGTCGCGTGCGCTCGGAACAGGGCAGCCAAGATAACAAAGACGCAGGGTCAGGTGGCAAGGAGGACAAACAAGGTTCAGTGAATGCGGAGAAGCTGAAAGCTGGGGTAGTGGAAACAACAAATAACGGCTCTCTGTTTTTTTCTTTTTTTTCT
>JAODYC010000061.1:7746-20744 GCA_026262405.1 Curvularia hawaiiensis
AGAAGAAGAAAAAAAAAAACTAACCTCTCGGCGAATCAAACACATAATTCACCCAACTCGTTTGCGCAGTACTGGCCGGCCCCGCGCTATGGGATACATCGTAGAATCGTAGCTCGCATGGCACGGTGATGGAGACTTTGGCGGGCGAAAAGTAACTCGCGTACGGAATGTACATGTGCTCATCTTGCATGCGCAGCTCCATGCGCACTTGGCCGTCATCGCTGAAGACCCAGATGGACGTGACTACGCGTACAACCCTAGTTTCCGGGTCGGTGATGCGTTTTCGTACTACGGCTATACGGCTTTCATCGCATACATGGATCATCTCCACATCCCGAGGATCGTCTCGGTTGATTCTGTGCGAGTACTCGACGGACTTACCGCGGCTACATGATTCTTTCGTTAGCTGGGAAGGAAGATGATAAACACCTCTAAATGCCATGAGGGGTGGAGGGATACGATGGAAAAGGTAAAGGGCTTACACGTCACAAAGTATGGCCGAGTTGCGGAAAGCTTCTTTCTCAAAGGTATTTCGCTGACTCGCGGTTGTGGAGCTTCGGTACAACTTCTCGATCTCGGCTTGGGACAATGTTCTCTCTAGTCCATTCCCAAATTCTGATGCAATGGCTGGTGGCAGAAGAAGTGATGAACGCCGATGTTCTTGCCTTTGGCTTTGCTGACGGATCTCTGGGGAAGCCGGCGTTGAATTCGTTGATCCCGACGGCCGCCGACTGAGGTGAGAGGCTGCCATGAGAGACGGTGCGTTTTGCCCTCCGACAGAGCTTTTGCTCGCGTTCGAAGATGCATAGCTGCTGCTCGAGTACCGTATTGATGGGTCCCTGAGGCTTGCCTCGGAAATGCTGTCTCGAGTGCGCAAAGGACTAGAGGGGCTGTTGTCCGCACTAGCTGTAGAGTATTCGGATGTCCTGGAACGACGGGAAGTTGGAGGCAACGAGAACCTGGGGTTAGGACTTCGCAATGGAGAGGTGCTTAGACCAGGAGGGTTGAAGCTTGTATCTTGCTGGGTGGATTCTCCAATACTTGGTAGTCGCGCAGGATGCCTTGGTGGGACAGGTGGCGTACCAGAGTCTCGTGGTTTCAGCCCAAGATCCTGTACCATGCGATGGACCTCGTCAAACTGCTGGTCGAGGCTACTGCTCGAGTTGTGCATGCTGTCAATGCGTTCAGCCATGGGCTTCACTACACTGTCTAAGCGAGTTGAAGACTTGCTGTACAATGTTAGTCGTAGAAGGCTACAAGACTGGCATTACTAGCCTTTGCAATGCCTGCGTCAGAACGGTTATCGAGTTTGTGTGCATCTGAAGAGTGTCCCTTAAATGATTGAGATCCCCGCCATCTGTGGTCCAAGAGATTGACTCGTGCTTAGCCAGGACCAGGTCACTCCAGGCTCGCTCAATAGCGAAACCGCCGAGGGTTCTATGCTTTTTGATGACTTGGTATTGATCTACCAGAGAATCCAGATCGTCGACTGCTCGCTGACAGGATTTGATTATAGTTGCAATTCCGGTCCGAATGTCCTGATCCCCGCTCTGGAATATGTCGCTCTCGGTCTCAGCATATAGCGTCTCTGCCAGCAGTGTGAGCGCTTTTGCTAAACCGCCAATTTCAACTTCAACGTATCCAAGTTCGGGAGGAGCTTGCTTTTGGCAAGCGGCAAAGGATCTTCCAATTTTCCAGGCCTTCTGGGATAGCATCAGAATGTCCCCAATACTGGGGACAGTCATGGTGGCGAGCAGCAAGACTCATGCACTGAGCCACAACACACAGGCGGTCAGAATTCAGGAAAGAAAGGACGATAATAATAGTAAAATGATCAGCGCATAGTATCATGGGGAAGAAACAGGGTCCCGGGAGGAGGTTATACTGCGAATACAGCACACGTGGGGGCTATGGGGTGACAGCCTGCGATCCAGTCAGAGCCGGCCCGCGGCCATGCACCCGGATACACGGCGCCATGGCGATGAGTGCTAAGGCCAGCTGCCGAATATTGGAGTTTGCAGAGGTTGAAGGCGGACAAGCATGGGGTCCAACGCTCAAGCAGACGAGCCGCAAAAGCACGTGGGGCAAGTAGCGCGCCGTCATTGGCGTTGGTCGGCTGTCACCACGCGGCCGGTAATCAGCCCCGCACAGGTGCTCAATACATGGCAAGTGCCGCTGGGCTCCATTGAGAAGGGTTCCCGCTACAAGCCTTGACGCTAGCATTCCCAGCAGACATGGCACGCAATCATCAAAGCGCTTGTGTTGGGTGCAGACGACGGCATGCAATCCAGATTCGACATCTCCACAGTGGGGGTCATGGTTCAGGGTGCTATTGATATGCTTTGAATCCTCTGATACACGTAGATACTGACTGAATCCTGCGCAAAGCCATCCGCATACTGCCGACCGGTGAAGAAGAGTAGGAGAAGAGTAGGAGCCCATATGTATACAGAGACAGCCCTGCCAGCCAAAGCGGCCAAAAACGTCATGCCGGAGATCCCATGTGCCTGGAAAGCGTAGTATTGTACAAAATTTTGCAAACGGTTATTGCCATATCATCGTGAAGTTTTTACGCCAGTGGAGAGAAGAGGCTACAACAGTTAGCAGGATTCCCACAAAACATCAAAGGCAAACGGATCCGATTCCCAATGAAGAGCGTGCCCCGTCACAGAAGTATGCGCCGAGAGTACCAGATTCTCGGCTGCGAAAGAGGTACATGTACACCCAACGCAACAGACAACCGGAATCGTTCACCGATGAGGACAGAAGGGTAGTGAAGGACTGACCGAATGAGGGATGGCCTGGGCTCACTTCGTGAGTAGCCGAGATATAGAATCAGGGGCAGGTAGCCGTAGTGAATGGCGACACGGGAGACATCGATGATGCGAGCAATGCGCTCCTGGTAGACGGGTTAATGTACACTCAAATGTAGCTGTCGTTATCAATCGTAGCATACCTTAGACTCTTCCGATAGTTGGTACATTATGGCTGTGTAATCGACTGTCGGCTGGGGTAAGTCGGGTTGTGACGAGAATGGGTGTCGGCGGGCTTGATGGGCGTGCTTGCGATGATGATGCGCAAAGCTCAAAATCTTGGGGTCCATGCACGGGCCGGAGTTTTAGGCGGAAGTAACCGTATACAGGCTAGTGCGAGACGGCCTTCTCGAGCTCCAAGATCTTTGAGACATGTTCAGCACTACCAGCACCACACGACAACCGTTGCGCCTGAGCCTTTATCGTCGGAATCGCGCTTGACATATTGCGACCCGGAATATCTGGATTTTGACCCTTACATCACAAAGATCCAACCATGTCGGCCCCAAGCGCCCGCCACTGGTGCGTTATTCTTGACATTGCCGACTGCAGACACAAACTAATGGATATATAGGGAGCAAAACAAGGAAGCCACCGTGTACGTTGGAAATCTCCACGAGCGCGTTACACCTCGTATCCTCCACGAGCTGATGCTCCAAACCGGACGTGTCCGTAATGTGAATATGCCAGTTGATCGCGTCAACGGACAGCATCAAAGTTTCGGCTTCGTCGAGTTCCACACAGAGGCTGAAGCCGAATACGCACCCAAAATCATGAACAATGTGTCACTCTACGGAAGTCGGATACGCGTCAACAAGGCATCTGCCGATAAGCAAAAGAATGTTGAGATTGGTGCAGAGCTGTTTGTTGGCAACCTTGATCCAGGCGTGGACGAGAAGACTCTCTACGACACATTCAGCCGGTTTGGACCGCTCGCAAATGCGCCCAAGGTTGCGCGCGACGAAGTCACGTCGGCATCCAAAGGGTATGGTTTCATATCTTACAACGATTTCGAATCATCCGATGCCGCTATCGCCAGTATGCACAACCAATACATCATGTCCAAACAGATCACAGTTCAGTACGCGTACAAGAAGGATGGCAAGGGCGAGCGACACGGAGACGAAGCCGAGCGTATGCTCGCAAAACAGGCCAAGGCTCACGGAGTTGCGCCGGCCCCTCAGCCTTTGCCAGCACATCTCTTCCAGCTTCCTCCAGGCGCTGCTCCGTCGGGCCCGGCCATTCCTGTAGATGGAAGAGGTGTACCTGGCCCACCAGGCGGGCCAGGAGGGTATGGCCCGCCCGGTGGACCGCCTGGATATGCACCAAATGGACCTGGAGGCTACGGGAGACCACCTTCTGCCGCTCCTGTCGGTCACGCACCGCTTCCTCCTCCTCCAACTGGCTTACCCGCTCGTCCACCGAGCGGCGCTCCACCAAATTTCTTCCCACCGCCTTCTGGATTTAATACTCCCCCGCCAGGCTACGGTGGTCCACCCGGTTATGGAGGACCTCCAGGCTATGCACAGCCACCCAGGTAAACACAGCCATGCTTGGGTGTAAGAAAGGGCAGCAGCACATCTATTTGCTGCGAAGGACAGTGTTACACGCTCGAGGTGTTGGTTAGAGGTGTTGCAAGCACGCGCCTAGGGCTCAGTCAGCAAGCTTAGGCTATGGTCAGGCCATAAGCATGTGATAGAAGTGATTCTTGTGTCGTTCTTCGACACCCAAAGATCAGGTCACAGGTGGAGAGTAATGCATGCAATAGGCTTGATTTCGCACGGAGAAACAGCAAGATCTATTGAAGGAAAAGCCGCAACAGTCAATAGGAGAAGAAGGACAGAACTTGGAAACAAAAGACAGCATAGCCACTTGGCGCCTGAACCCATGCGCGTAGGCCCATGCACGTCTGCTTCATCCGAAACCAGATATACCCAGCCAACTCAAGGCAACAAATGAAAAGTAGTAACGGATCCAAACCAAACTTAGAACAAAGGAGATGCTGTACGAAATAGTGCTGTGAAAAATCGCCTCATTCAACACCTTACCCACCACTACGAGAAGCTGACAAATTTTGGATCGCGGGGTATTCCATCCGCTCCGATGTTGTTCCTCTTGAACCTGTCCTGCATGTATATTTTGCGCGCTTCGTCAAAGTCGACGCCTCTGCGCTTCATGATTCGCATGACTTCCTTTTTGCCTGTGTCGTCCAGCCCTTGACGCGAGTCGCCGGATTCTACATTGCCGCTGAGATCAAATGCTGACGACGATAGGCCGGCTTCGATGTCATCGCGGAAAGATGTTGGTAGGCGCGAATAGATGGGCTCAGGGATGGGCAGGAGGTGGATCCAACGGTGTCGAGTGAAGTATGCGGCTGTGGTACGTTAGTGGCAAGTCGTGCTTGAGGATGCAAGATAAGTACCTGTCGCAAAGGCCAAAACGAAGAAGCAGACGGAGTAGAAAAGGTATAGGTACTCCATGTCTGCGATGGTGTTTTGGGCTGGTCGAGAGGGAGGGGCTTATGGTGTATGCGACAGAGTAGACGCTTACAAAGGTACTCTGTCAGCCTGCGTGGAGCGCGAAGTGAGTTGGACGATGGAGAACAAAGGAAACGTGTGTGTATGGGATGAATTACGATGGTAAGTGCAGACGCGAGGCCTTCACGCCCGAGGCATAGACATAGGTGCGGGTAGTCCGGACGACGTTGATGCGTAACCACGGAGTCGCGGACCAGACGTCTCGGCTGTGACGGCTGCGCCTCACGTTCAGGCGTCGTCACTTCCGCTCCGCTCCTTGGCGCCAGGGTCGACGTCGGCGTCTTCGTTGATCCATCCCCGAAACACGCACTAAGCGCATCCGGTAACGCAAACGAGAGCCTCTCCTTCAATATTGGCGAACTTTCAACGACCTCGTCCGTATCCACATTCCATACAGACACAATGGCCACTACTATCTCGCACGACCTTGCCTGGGAGATCACCAGTGAGTGAACGATTCGGGTCGTGAGCAGCGGAGGGATTGGCATTGACAATTGGCAGAGGGACGCAGCTCCACGCTCGTCAAGAGGGCAAATGGCGTCCAGTTCTCGCGCGACCCTCTTAACCTGAGGAACGTCTACAGCCGCAAGGTATGCACAAATTTTCGAATTTAGGAGGGTGTTCGCTAACTCTGCGCAGAACGAGGGCTCGATCGCCAACAAGGTACGGCTACCACGATCTTCGGTTGCGCCAAACGCGAACACGGATTGAAATAGAAGACGATGTTGATAACGTAAACCAGGCCATCGGCGTCATCCCCGGCAAGGAGGGCGGTGTCACCCTTCTCGTCAAGAAGGCCGACAAGCACCACCAGCCCGCATCCGCCATCCAGACCACCACCTTCGGTCCCAGCAAGTCCACCCGCAAGTACGTCTCTCCGATCCACTGCCTCGGTAGCCTAGGACTCGCGGTACCCTGAGGTATGGAGAACTTTTGCTGATAGCCGCAGGACCTACTCCGCCATTGTCAACTCCACCACCAAGCGCAACTACCGCCCCGACCTCCGCAAGGACGCCGTCGCCAGGGCCTCCGCTATCCGCAAGAGCCAGAAGCCTGTCAAGGCTGACAAGCCATCAAAGCCCAGGGGTGTCAAGGCCAAGGCCGCCGCTGCTGAGAAGGCATAGATTATGAGTGGCTGAAAAAATGTGCTGCATGCGAATTGGTTCGGAGTTCAACTTCATATGGTTCATCATCTTCTGTGGGATTCGGAGCTCATGACATGAAATGAGCATGGGCTGTATGAACGAATAGAGCTAGGGTCTTCATAGCGAATTGACTCGGCGAGAAATGAATACGCTTCGAAAACCAACATTGGACGTGCAGTGGATTTGTCAGGTGTGCTGGATGAGATAGTGCACCGATTTTACCCCGGTCAAGTGACGTCTTTGACTCTTTGGAGAGGGGAGTACTTCTGGTGATGGCTTTCGCGTTCTGGGCATTCTTTTGCGCACTCAAGTACTTCGTGCCGACTAGTCTTGTCTTCGCATACCCGCTGCTTCGGTATCAGAATTGCAACAGTTAACATAATCTACCAAGGATGGTCTAGATCATTGCCCCATGCATGTTTCACTCATACTTCGACATAGCAACTTACATATGGTAGGGCATACCGTGGTGTTCCCATAGATGTAGTGAAGAGTATCGTTCTGGCGCTGGATCGGATGGTTAGAAATCAATTTCTTAGATAGTCAATGTTGATATATTCGCTTCCAGTACGATCTAGGTTGACAGTTGAGTGCGGTGCCTTGGACACTATTTGTAGTGTTTGGATATATTCTGGAGACGAGAAAATTACCGAACGTCAGTTAGGAAGTGCCGTCAGTACTAGGACTCTGTCCTTATTTATGAAACCATCAGTTACCGAGCAGCAGGTCATGTAAGCGTTGGCGTCAACCAGACGACCCAATGACAAGAAATCATTCAAGAGCAACTGTTGATGCAGAACCAAGGGAACACGCTTCCTCCATCTTGCCAAGCTCCATCGGCTTATTTCTGTATGTTTGACAATGTCACATCTTGCTACACTATAATGTCCAGTCATTTCATTCCTAACAGACCTAGGACCTATCCATGACCCTAGCAATACTATGTTCTATTAGGATATTCGGCATGCTTTCCGCATTCCCTCCTCGCTGCGACTGAGTCAGGATCTACATGGCCTGATCCTCTGCCAATGCAAACAAGCAGAGACTTCAAGGACCACTTTTCTCCACAGACGATTGCGGAAGCAGAGTAGTTCCAACGTCGTGGATGTAAAATAACCAGGCCTGAGCTGCCAAGTCGGGTGTGTCCAGACATGGAGCTTTGTGTTCTGTCGTCATTGTCGGCAATCCTTCCCGTGGCTAGCATATCACACTGCAAGTAATTTTCCTTTACAAGTCATGGTCGAAATTGCATCCTGTTTTCCGTGGAATAGTCATCAACCTGGTGCAGTAGCATGACTGCGATCGGACGCGCTTGTTTTTCTCTGACTCTCGCTGGCTTGATGTGAGTGTGACAGCGCATCCAGAGCGAGGTACTGTGCTGTTTTGTCGTGCAACAGTGGACATGACTCTATGGTGGACTGCTTGTTGTTAAAGCGGCCAAGTAACGCGATTGGCTCTGCAGAACCCCATCAGTGCACGATTGCAGCCAACAGGGGCCAAGTTCCTCTGCCTCGTCACGGGGATTTTCTATAACGGTATAACCACAGACAAACAAGCGGTCCTTGCTGTGATTCCAGAATATGTAGGGCCAGAGAACATGGCAATTATGCAAAATATGTCAACCATGCGGAGAGGGAGTCGGCTGCACAGCTGCGTCGGAGCTTCACCGTACCCGTGTGCAGATAGACGGCCATGGTCATGTCGCTGACGGTGCGCATCAGAAGGGACCCGATTAAAGGCTGATGTCAAGGCCGGTGGTACATGGACGAGCTGGATCGAGGCAGGAAAAAGAATCGAGCGGTCGATGGACAGCACAACGGTCGTGAGGGGGCTAACCGAAGTCTCGGTACGGCTACGGGCCGCGGGGGCGTGGCCCCTGGTCAACGCCGCCCACCCACACCCACTAGGCTGTCTGCTATTATCCGTCTCATGTCATCAACGCATAGGCTGCTGTCATCGTCGCCAGCGGCTATCTCATCGGCAATGCGCACAAGCATCTCGTCCATCTCGTCCAGCCGCCCCAGCTCTGCTTCTCGGCCATGGTCCGGCAAAGGCGTGCGCGGGAACCAGCTAGGCACGATAAAACCCCCAGCTTCACCATGTCATTATCCATGCCATTTGCCGAGTTCTCTCACCCAACAGCGTATCTGGTCGGTCAAACGCGGCGGCACCCGCTACCCATGCCATCACCGTTAAACGAGCTGGCGCTGCACATACCTTGCCCCCGGACCGCGTCACGCACGGCCATTGGCTATGCATGCGCCCTCCGTACGGTTGATTCTTGTTGATTAACGGTCTGGCACTCACCGGGTAGGAAGCTAGTGTCTTACTGCATGGCTCTGGACAGGTCGTGCGGCCCACCGCTATTCTTACTTGAGATCAGAGGAATGCTGCTTGTACCCCAAATCTGACATTGACGCTACTGAGCTCAACCACCTCACCATAAACACGAGCACCGGCATGACGTGGACGCTGGTCGACTTCAGCTGTGTCCGATACTCGCCAGTCGAGGGCACGCATTACTTCCACGACCCCGCTTACCCATCCTCGATACAGTTCCTCCTGTCTGGCCGTTGGGAGCCGTGGGACGTCAGCTACGTTAAATAGTGCGTCGCGCCTCGCATCCATGGCCCTTACGTGCTCATGCTAACATGGAGTAGCAAAGCACAAGACCCGGATATTCGACGCGTTGCAGAGGAGGCTGAGACGCGACTCATCCGGGATCCCTACTCGAAATACTATCCGTGGCCGTCTCCACCTCCTTCAACAGGCCCGCCTCCACTAACTCCAGCATACGCGCATCATCGTCAACCTCCGCCATTGGCGACTCAGCAACCAGCAGCCGATCCTGTGGCTCCGTCGCCGTCGACTGTCGTTGAGAATGGCGTTTCAGCGTCACCGCGCGATCTGAGTACACCTTCATCAGCAACCACTGTAACTGCTTATGCATCTCCCTATGGAAATCCGCCTGTAGCACCAAATGGTATTACCCAGGCGTCCCCTGCACCAGCAAAATATGCTCAGATTCCCCCAATAAGCAGTGTCCATGCGAGCAACACCAATGGCCTCCCATCACCTCCACAGCGTACTGACGTCCCATGCGATCCCGCGCTCCAAGATCCACCACCTCACCCAGTGGCACCAGCTCAGCCGATTCTTTCGCGTACTAGGGAAACCAAGATTCTGCTCTCAATTGATGGTGACGGTATCCGAGGACTATCTGCCTTACTTCTGGTCGAATCGCTCGTCAATGCAATTTGTGTCAAGGTCGGACAACGCTTAGACAGCCACCAGATCTTTGACTTGGCCGGAGGATGCTCTCTAGGAGGAGTTATAGCCATCATGCTGTGTCGACTTCGCATGCAAGCCCATCGAGCTAGGGAAGCTTACAAACAGATTGCGAAGCAGGTGTTCGCGAACAAAAGAGATTATTTCAAGTACTTGGATCCTCATGCCCAAGTACGAAGCGTCGATGACAGTGCGCTCGAAAACGTTATCAAGAGCGTCGTCCAGCAGGAGCTGGGTAACCCGGATGAAGTGCTGCTTGACGGACGGCCAGACTCAGGTGATGTGTAAGATAGCCCTTCTTGTCATGCATGACAGTAGCTGATGTTATACGCAGTTTTGTCATCACAACGCAAATGGACATTGGTACGTATTTTCCTTGTCGCTTTCGTCTAAATGGCGGCCATACTAACGATAACAGGTACAAATCGAGCAGCGCTAATACGTTCTTACCAAACACGACGCATCACGGGCCCAGATCTGGAACCAGACATGCCTATATGGCAAACCATGAAGGCGACTTCGGCAGCTCCGAGGTACGTGCACTCGGAGAAAGCCGTTCCCCAACGCTTCGTAATCGAGAAGGGACTTGTGGACCACGGCACTACCAAGAATAACCCTGTGCGCGATATTCTGTATGAATGCCGAAAGCTGTTTCGGTACGCTAATGACATGATGATCATCGTGTCCGTCGGCTCAGGTAGTGGGCTTGATCGAAGCCGCGAAATCCCCGAAATGGCAAACAGTGTTGAAGACCGCAAGGCCGAGGCAAGAGGCTGGGGAGAGAAGTTTCAAGCTGACCATGCTGCGCTCATGGAGCGAAACTGGATGAAGTATTTCAGGTTTGATGTGACTGGCTTGGACGATGTACCTCTGGAAGAGTGGAGTCACGAAGATCTAATCAAGGAGAAGACTTCGGCTTACCTAGCACAGCCAGAGGTGGGCCAAAGATTCTATGCATGTGTAGATGCAATCGCAGCGTTACTCCTGGGCCCACAAGGTCGATAGCACGATAACGGACTTTATGTTTCAACTCGTAATGGTAGCTAAAGCTCGAGTCAAGTCTTGTAGTTATTTATGTAAATTTGAATGTTGTGCTTATACTTGATAGCATTATTTCAAAGGACGGGCGTTGATAAGTTTTACGCGGTTAGCCCTAGGCGTGTCTACGAACAAGCGCCAGCGAACTGCCAGCCGCGAGCCGCCAACGTTTGCGGGGCCCCAGATTACTGAACGGCGCACCAACCTCGCGCTATGTTCACTCACGAACTTCTCTACAAGATGACCTCACAGCGCCCAGCATTCAATGTTACATTCAGCACAACAAGATGCTAAATTGCGTAAAGACGATCCTGCACATTGACCCCATGTTCTTGCAATCACACGGCAAAAAACGCCAATGACGCCATGCCTCATCCTTTGGTCTTGGCCCAACACGCTGAAGCACCAGACACGGGAAGCTCCTTGCGTATCTCGTGCCCAGCCATCGGCCGATGGGCACCTGTTTGCTTATGATCGCCCTGTGCCATGTTCTTGGCTGTGTATAGACACAAGCCCTTGGCTGGGTCGAACAAGCCTCAGATTGGCGGGGCGAAGCTTACCCCAGAGAAAGCCAGCCGCGTCTTGACATCAGAGGCAGGGTCTTTGTCGTCGCGGGCAGCCTGATATGACGAGTATGTAGAGGGGATGCGGAGACGTGTGAATGGTGTTTGAGTTGGAAGGGAAGGCAGTGTGGGTGGATATATTTCATACCCTTTTGACCTTTACTTGACTTTGATCTTTTTCACAGTTTTACTTGATTTGCCTGTGTGTACAAGGCTCTCAATTACCCACTTGTTTTCTATCCACACGCAGCATTCTCAGAATGGCGACTGTGGAAAATGGGAAACCCACCGCTGTGCCGGATACGGAGCGCGATCCAAACTACGGTCAAGGTAAAGAGTTGGACCAGGAGAAGACAGATCGGATTATCAAGGAGAATAAGGTCGAGCTTCAAGATAGCGATGCTTGGGATAAGCTTGGATATTCTTTTCCTACATGGCGGAAATGGTGAGTTGGGTTCTGTTTAGTTACCGCCGTGGTATACAGCACACCAGTGTCAACCAAGACATAACTCCTCAAACGTTCCACACAGACCTGGACTCAAACAATCGTGTTGCCGCAACTGACAGCAACAAACTTCACAGGCAAATCCTCATCGTCGTCTTCTTCATCCAGATAACCATCAACACCAACGCATCCATGTACTCGCACGCCGTCAAAGCCGTCTCAAAAGAGCACAACGTCAGCGAGCAAGCTGCCCGCGTACCTCAGGCCTTGTTCCTCATCGCGTATGGCGTTGGATGTGAACTCTGGGCCCCGTGGTCTGAAGAGTATGGACGCTGGCCGATTCAGCAACTGAGTTTGTTTCTTGTCAACCTGTGGCAGATACCATGTGCCCTGTCGAAGAATTACGCTACATATGTTGTTTTTCGCACACTTGGGGGTTTATCGACGGCTGGAGGATCGGTTACACTCGGCGTGCTGGCCGACATGTGGGAGCCAGACGAGCAAGAATTTGCCGTAGCATTCCTGGTACTGTCGTCAGTCGGCGGATCCGTTGTTGGCGCTATCATCGGAGCTTTCGTCGAGCGGTACAAGTCCGTCGAGTGGATCTTCTGGGTTCAGCTGATTATCGGTGGCTTTGTTCAGCTCGTCCATTTCCTATGTAACCCGGAGACTCGAGCTACGATCCTGCTGGACCGCGAGGCCAAGCGACGCCGTAAAACAGGCGAGGACCCGAATATATATGGTCCGAATGAGATCCGTGGGGGACATAGGGTTACGCTTAAGGAAGTTGGAACAATCTTCTGGAGGTGGGTGACATTTCCAAAAACAACTGCTTCTTGATACTGACACCCTGTAAGGCCGTTCTACATGTTCTTCACCGAGCCCATTGTGCTCTGGCTCTCTCTTCTCAGCGGCTTCAGCGACGCCCTAATCTTCACTTTTCTTGAGTCCTTCGGCCCCGTCTACGAGCAATGGGGCTTCGGCGTCGTTGGTGCCGGCCTCGCTTTCATTCCCATCTTGCTCAGCTATTTTCTCGCCTACGCCTCGTACATGCCATCGATCATCAAGTTCCGCAAGCAGCGCCGCGAGAGACCCGGGTCCGTGGCGCCAGAAGCACGCCTCTGGTGGCTTCTGTTCCTCGCGCCGCTTGAAACAATTGGTCTTTTTGG
>JAODYC010000061.1:21548-49616 GCA_026262405.1 Curvularia hawaiiensis
GAATCCCCGCTGTCGTATGTTTTTTTGTGAATTTTTTTTCTTTTCGTCAAGAGTCACGTGAGGAACTGGTACGACATTCATCATGTGTACATAGGGCGACGAAGAGTCAAACATAGATGACGGTAATCTAGCAAAACTATGTGGACTAGTGGTGTGACGATATCACGTTTGAGTAATGAACATGTCGGAAATTATTCAGGACACATACGTTGTTGAGCTAGTTTAACGAGGCTTCATATACGAGTAACGAATAGGGTGGGTATCTATAACTACCAAATAACAACAAAGAATTCTCATATCTCATAAGCTTCCATCCAACTCATATGTGCGCTTAAGTGCGGTCAAAATCCCCGCTAGTTCTCATCCTAAAGCCAGTGCTGATACGCTCAATGGGCGTCTGTCTCTCCGCCCTGTCCACGCTGAGCCTGTCATCGATACCAGTTCCATTCAAACCAGCCGTGATCTTGACGCCGCCCTTTTCCCTGCTCCTTGCCGCAGTGCTGCGACTGGCGATGGGAAGCAACGAACCACCGTCGTTCCATCTATTTGCTCGGGCGCTACTGAGATAGCTTTCAATGCTGCGGCGTCCGTCTGGATGGTACACTGCACTACGACCACGGCTAAGAGCTTCTTCAATGGTGCGCGTATCGACTTCTCCGTAGTCGAACCTCTCGATGCCGGTGTATGGGTCGGTGAGATTGTCGTTGTGGTCGCCACGACCTGGTTGAGATCGAGCCTTGCGGTCGCGGATTCGACGCTTGACTTCGCGGAAGAAATCGCCGATGGCGTCGAAGGAAAGGGCAATGGCGATGAAGGGGATGGAGATGGCGAAGCCGATGCCGAACATGTATTTGCCCACGTATGAGAGTGGGAGCGAAGGTTCGCTGCCGCCCGGCTGATGTGGGAATTCTTGAATGTTGATCGTGAATAGGGCTGCGATGAAGGAGAGCGGCAGGAAGATGATGGTAACAATCGTAAACACCATGATTGTCTGACTTTGACGTGCGGTGCCTGCGGCTTGATCGCGAGCAAAACGCGCTTCGAAGGCGTTGGCATGCTTCTGTTTGAGATCGAGCAGATCGGTGATGGAATCGTAGATGCGCTTAGCTTGCTTGTCCATACGCTCGAGATCCTTGATGTGGGTGTCAATGGTCTTGAGTAAATCTCTAAACCGCCGTTTGAGGTCCTGCTGACTCTTGTGCTCCTCCCGATATATGTCTGTGATACTGGCCTCCAGGTCTGGGAGCACACTGCGCTGATCTTCGAGCACTTTGGCAATCATGTTCAACTCATCACGAATATCCTTTATCTCGGCCAAGAGATCTGTTTCGGCGCCGATATCCAGCAGCTTGTCGACGAACAGAGGAGCGTGGGCAGCCGTTCGGTCGCTATCGTCATACTCAAACTCGTCCTCGTGGATGGGAGGGTCGGCTAGGGCGTGTGCATGAGTGTGATGCGGTGTATGTCGTCGATGATGGTGCTCTCTTTGCCTTCCCTCAGCCTCAAGGTGACGTGAGAAGCGATTTGGCCGACGATGATGTTGTAGCCATGCTGATGCTTGCGCAGAAGCGGTGTTGAATTCCTTGAACAGTATTGTCTCCATTTCGGTAGCATCTCCAATGCTTGACTCGAACATATCAAGGAATTGGTAGTCCTCGTCGCCAGTACGGTGACGATCGAAAACGCCACTGCATCTTCCAGCAATTGTCATGGCAAGATCGTACACGTTGCGCACCGGATCTCTGGCTTTGCTGTTGATGTCTTCGATGATACCGTCAAGAACGTTCAGTGGATCATTTCGAGGCTGCTGCCACCGCTGGGGAAAAGCAGTCACGACCAAGTCCTTGCCTAATGTCCACATCCATAGCTGATCGACCATGAAGATCTTCGGATCTACATGAGGGTCACCTGACTTGCACTGGTACCTATAAACAACTTGGTCACGGTCGCGAGACTGCGTGTCAATGTTGTGGTAAAAGAACTGATCCAGTGTACGTCGTACGTGTAATGATATTTGCGAAGAGGTCAAATGAGCTCGTAATAACATCTCATCGTATGTCTTTGCACGCGGAGGAGCTGGTATTTTACCTCGCGTATCGTTCTTTTCATAGCCTTTGATCATTTGTGTTTTCTTGATTGCAGCCTGCATCTCCTGTCGCCGGCGATCTGATTCAAAGTGGAGGTAGGGCATGAAGGCAAACAGATTGCCTTTGGCCACGGCCGCCGAATCTTTCTTTCCTGGACTGCCAGGTGACTTCAAGTGGCCACTGAGAGTGAGGGAGGAGGGTGTATGCATTCGTTTTGCGTGGTACTCGGGTCCTCTGCCAGGTGTTTCTGTGCCACCAGCCCGCTTGCTGGCCGGCTTTGAGCCGCCCCATTTCGGCGTCTTCTTCGTCTTTTCCTTCGTTTTGGGTTTTGTGTCTTTGGCAATCGCATGGCTTGACCCTGTTCCAGCAGTCCAATCAGTCTGTTCGGTGCTGGCTGTCCCTGTCCGTGCAGGTGCCCTGGCAAACTGCGACGATACCGAATCTTGCATACCGGCTCCCGGGTCGATGCCTAAGCCATGTGCGCTGTTCAAAGTGATCTGCGGGACCCCTGGTTCGCCACCGTCAGAAACATCCGAATCATCGTGATGCTTTGGCGCGCGAGGTGTGCTCTGACACAACGGTCGCATGAAGTGTGAGTGTATTTGCTGCCCACGATGTTGGTGGTTGAAAGACCGTTCCAACGCCTTGAATTCCTCTACGTCTGTAGCGCCCTCCTCGATGAATGCTTTTGTAAGTAGTGCTTCCACCCAAGCCATGTTGTTTGCGGGAAGATGAATCCATCTAAAACTGGTTGCCTTGGATTCCTTGGGTAGAATGTTGACTGCAGGTTTTCTTGGGTTGATTGGGTCACGGCTGTACAACAGCTCAAAGACAGTCTTTCGGGTTACTTTGTTTTCGTTGTGAAAATTGCCAAAATCCACGATAGTGGCGTGGAAGCCATTTGTGGCACCCAGTGCATCTTCGCTGAGCGCCTCGATCTGATTGTGTGGTGCCAATTTGTTGATAATGTCTTTGCGTGCGGACTTCTTGCTCTGAGCGGCGTGCAAGAAGGGTGTAATACCAAATGCGTCCTTGGCAGCTCTTTTGATGTCGTTTCGCTCTAAGAGACAGTTGACTACGTCCAGGTGTCCGGCCCGGGCTGCCACATGCAAGGGCATCATACCATTCAAGAGTTTCGAGTTGATGTCTGCCCCAGCAGCCAACAGTATTCTTACCACTTTGACGCTTCCTTGCTCACAAGCGTTGTGGAGGGGAGTCCAAGACCCGTCACTCTTCGCCATGATATCTGCACCGTATTTGATCAGCAGCTCGATGATGTCGTCTCGGCCATGTGTGACTGCAAGGTGGAGCGCTGTCTTCTGTCTGACTTCTACTGAATTTACGTTGGCTCTAGGAAGCCGCGGTCTCCTGAGCAGCATCTCACACAGTTCTTTCTTTCCAGTGCTTGCCGCCCAATGCAGCGGAGTGCGCTTCTGGTCATCCTGGCCGTCGGGCCCATCAATAGCAATATTTTGCTTGAGAAGCTCGGCGATGACATCGCGACCCCAGTTACAATGCTTGTCTGCAGCCAGATTGTGCAGCACGTTGCGACCAGTATTGTCCTTCTTGTTGACATCTGCGCCACACCTCAAGAGTTCGTGCATGATGTGGAAGCGGTTCTTCCATGCCGCTGTCATGAGCACCGTTCGCCCTTGCTTGTCTTGTGCGTCAACATTTCCTCCAAACTTCAGCAGTAGTTGCACGATTCCGACATGGTTCTTTTCGATTGCCTTAAATAAGGGCGACACCCTGCCTCCCGGTGCGCCATCGGGTTTTGCACCACTTTTCAGCAGATATTCGGTGATGTATATATTTCCGCGCTCGGCGGCGCGCATCAAGGCTATGCGCAAGAGGTGGTCGACGGGTTGCGCGTTCGCTTTGGCATGTTCGATAATAGCGATGGCATCATCGTGCTTTTGGTCCTCGACGGCCTTGAGGAGGCGTGGTTCGACACGCGCTTGCTGTCCGGCTTCACCGCCGTCGCTGGATCGGGACGGTGAGCGACCCATACTGGCTACATGCTCTTGCTTTTGCCTGCGCTGCTTCGTTTAGGCGGTGAAGGTGTGGTCTACGGGCGGCGGAGGTATACGGGGTTCGAGCTGGGACGAAAGGCGCATCAAGGCCGATAAACGAGATCGCACAAGTCGCCAAAGGCCATCTTCAGTTCAGAGTCTTCTTTTTATTCGGTATGTAACTTGATGGCGTTTGGAAAAGTGGGTGGCTGTCTCGAGCTGCAGGCCTTACGGCCAGACCCCCGGCCGCGTCGTGCAGCCGCACACGTGATGATCAGCGACTGGCGCATTTGTCGTAGTGAGTGTCCATCGGGATTTTAATCATTGGGCGAGGTGCGCGGGCTTGGGAGATAGTGAAATGCTGTACCTGACTAGGTGATTTCGAGTTTCGGGGATTGCGGGGAAAGCCGTCACAGTTGGGTCACTCCCACGGTGCTTACTTGTTTGCCAATGGTCTGGCCGTGCACGCTTCGAATTCAAGTCCATTGCTCCATCCTACCTCGGGAACGCGAGGCTTACCCCATTGGTTTGGCGTCTGCCAACAGATGATGCAGCTCCTCTCCGCCTAGAAACAGCCATGAAGACCGAGGACTATATAACACGGCCGTCACCGGCACCGACACTACCGTCGACACCCACACCTTCAACACCTCCACCTTGGAGACTCAAGAGTTCAACACTCTTTTGTCGCGTCCTTCTCGCAGCCAGTCTTATTCTTATTACTCTGTACAATCAAAGCGGCATAATGCAACTCGCGAATACGCAATCGTCATCAGACTACCAATCAATCTTCATTCCCTTTGTCAATGAATTCAGCTCCAAACATGTTCCACAAGTCATGTGTACAGTCGAGGGCGTTGCTATCCACATGCCCGTCGATACCGGTTCAACTGGGACTTTGATAGGAGCTCCAATGTTACCGAACATACCACCCACAGAGGGTACGCCAGCACATCATTTCTTCACAAGCAGTAGGATACTCTATGTAGGTCGACTGGTGGAGCTTGCGATGAATTTCACGGGTCTAGGCGGCTCATACGCGACAGCCGTAGTTCCTGTGCTCATTGTGGATAAGAGCTGGAGATGTCCTTGGTA
The DNA here is from genome assembly GCA_026262405.1 of Curvularia hawaiiensis. Lineage (NCBI taxonomy): Eukaryota > Fungi > Ascomycota > Dothideomycetes > Pleosporales > Pleosporaceae > Curvularia > Curvularia hawaiiensis. The sequence goes on from JAODYC010000061.1 coordinate 26,743, forward strand.
TGATCCTCTCGTAGACAGCTTCGAGTGCCCAGTAGGTCCGCACGGTGAGCAGGCTGTAGAAAGAGACACGTCGCAAATCACGTACATGGGCGTTGGCTTCGGGAGAAACGCTCTCAAGGATGGTATGCCTTTTGCCACACCGAGCGTCAACCCGCTGTTGAACATCTACTCTATTGATGGAGAGCCTCTTCCAAGCGGATCGATGCGCTCAGGATACATTGTATCGCGCGAAGGTGTCCAAGTAGGCCTGACAAATACAAGCATCCAAGGTTTTGCCTTCACTCGCTTGGAGCCTGGTCTGACGCATGCGGAGGACAACAGGGACTGGAAGATGGCGAAAATGTGCTTCAGCATCAACGGCGAGGGGAGAAATTGTGGTCATGTGCTTGTCGACACTGGCATAGCGCAGATGTACATCAGAACGGAGAAAGGTGTTTCGATGCCGACTGTCGTTATCCCCAACCCTAACCCAGACGGCCATGCAAAGACGGTGAAGCGTGTTAAGCCAGGCACCAAGCTCACTATCGGCTTTCCGTCCCTTGATCGACCAGTCATGTCTTACTCGTTCGCTGTTGGCGAAAGATCGGCCGTGGAACCCAGCCATGTTATCCCTCAGCTACCCAGGTATCTGCCCTACGTCAACACTGGGAGGAACTTGCTGTTCCGCTACTCGATAGCTTATGATGCAGTGGGCGGACGATTTGGGTTTCGGTCGGTCGGCGGCTCTGGTGCGGCTTCTGTATTATAGACTGCGAATGCGGATCAAGTAAATGTCGAAGAAAGATTTGAAGTCTGGGGCCCAAAGTCCTCTTTCCGCGCGTTGCGACGGCCAGACGTTACTCTGACTCGCCACGGAATCGGCCATGGCTGGAATCAAGGTATTGTAGTTGCCAGGGGCATACGAGCGGGTCCGTGATTGGAAGTGAAGAGATGGCAAAACAAGCCTAAGCATGTATGTTTACTCTTTTCTCCCTCTGTTCACTCTGAGCATCTTGTCGGGCCCAAAGTGAATACCCAGTCCATGACCCTTGCCCAAGTCATCTAGTCATTTGGCCGTGGTGGTCCTCATGGGACTTCGAAAACCTTCTCTTAATTCCTTGTACTCTTCCACTGCCTTGACAACAATGCTGTGCGCATAAACGCCATCAATTTCTGCACCTGCAACAGTAATGGCGCCAACAACGCCTTCGACTCCCTTGACAAAGACGGGATAGCCGCCGCCCTCGATGGTGTATTTGGACCACTCGTCACCACTCATGGCATGGTGCTCAGCAAACTTTTTGTAGTCGCCATCGAACTGGCAGCTCATATACCAGGTGGAATGGCCCCAGCGTAGGACAGTGTTGCGTTTTTTCTCCACCCACTTTTCGTGGTCGGGCATGATACCGGGCAGGCTTGGCGAGTGGAACAGAGTTTGGGTTGAGAGTGCTATGTGGATGAGAGCTGGGCATTCTGCAGTACGAAGCGCGTTGCGCAGAATGTTTCCAATGACCCAGGCATGCTCGCAGGTGAAGTGGTTGAAGGTGAAGCCTTTTTCTTCTTTTGCCAGCTCGACAAGGTCGCGATTGGGCATAGGAAGTGCGTTGAGCATGGTGAAGGATGATTGGACGGAGAGACGGGCTGTGATATAAGTTTCGCAGGCGGGCTATAGGTAGGGTGTTTCGAGAATATATGGGTGGAATGACTAGAGTTGGCAAATTATGTACCAATGGCGACGAAGATATAGGGGACGGAGCGTGAAACGTGCGAGTCAAGCAGGCAACGGGCAGTTGGGCGAAGTCAGCAACTGCGCCGGTGGTCGGGTCGTGCCGTTATTTCAGCCCCAAGCCCCCACCTGACACGAGAAGGGCTAGCCGGCCTATCTGCCACGGACGTTTGTTTGCGCTCTGCAATCCATCAAGTTGCATGTTGAACAATCACACGGCCCGATGAATGTGTTGTTGATTCAGTTGTGGTCGTACTGTGCCTGCGAGGGCCAATGGCAATGGCGGGTAGCAGAGTGCCCTCGGGATGGCCGTTGCTGGCCCCAGTGCGTCGTGTATGTATAATAATTGCTTCTAGGTGCAGCTCTGGCGGGGCACAAACATGGTGGGATTCCCGGGTTTCCTAAACGGACACTTTAGATGAAGGGGCTAGATGCAGGGTGCGTATACGCTGCCCCCAGGGGTGTGTCTGGTTTGGCCTCAGCTTCCAGAAGGGTAAAAACAGAGGCAGAGGCAAAGGGAAAAGGGCAAAGTTGGCACCTAGCCAGATGGCGCCAAGGCGCTAATGACCTAGGCGGCAGGAAGGGTGAACAGGATCATTGTTCGGCATCAGGGCACAAAGGCCGTGCAGGGCCAGAGTCGGGGCATAACCACTGGGCCACCGCCGAGCCCTCGTATCGTCCGAGATGAATCAGAAATTGGCACGACATGGCATTTGGATGCAACTGCTCGCACAGGCTTAGCGTTGGTTGGCACATTCTTGAGCCACTTTGCGCCGCACAGCTAGCCTAGCCGCGGCAGCAGACATGCTGGAGAGCGTTGTGTTGGTCACGTGCTGGTCAGGTACTGGTGCCCGTAGCGTTCGCTGCCGAGTCGCGAGTGACGCTGGCAACATGGACAAACTTGGACTGGCGGATAAAAGCGAATCCAGCATGTTGGACCCCCACTACCCAGACAGGCACGCGAGCGAGCGTCGGCCGTATGACGTGCTGCCAGCATCGGCGATCATTTCCACTTTGCCATGCATCGCTCGATCCACGCTTTGCCAGCAGCAGTAGCGCAGTGAAAAGATGGAACATGGCGAGCGATCTGCTGGCCTAGACCGCGCAGACTCGTGCCTCGCAGCCGCTCTGTTGCTCGGCCTCCTCATCCGAGGCTCAACTTCCCACATTGTCCTGCTCGTGGTTCTGCCAGACATGGCTTCATAGGGTCATGTTGGCTGCGTCGCCCTAATATGACGTCACGCGCCTTCCCTCGCTGAAGACGCTTCTCTGCACCAGTTCCCTCTGCTCCAAGACACACGGAGCCCATCGCCCGCAGCGGCGCCATGGAGAACCTTGACAAGCTGTCCGCGACTGGACTGCCGGTATTCGATCTGAATGAGGAGAACTTGTCCCGCAGAGATTGGTGAGCGACCCATCTGCCCCTCTACCACGCGCCATGGCTCACATCCGCCAGGGCTTCCTCTTCAATAGGTCCACGCGACTCGTGGCCAACTTCTCTAAAATGCCTTGTAAACACATGCATCATGCCCATGCCCCATTGCGCCGCCATCTTCTGGGGCAAGGACCTGACAGTCATCCACAACCTTGCCTGGGAGACCGCGCGGGGCGGCCTCGATGGCCAGGCATCCAAGGCCCACGAGTCTTACCAACATGAGGCGCTGGCAACGCTGAAGACGGTACTCAGAGGCCGAACGGTCAAGGTAGGTAAGCATCACACCCCATACCTGCCATGGCTACTCTCCCACTAACATTGACGCCCCTCCATCAGCGGCCAAGTATTTTCTGTCGTCCATACCCAAGGACAAGGACCAGCAGCTGGTGCTGAGCACCCTAATTGACCAAGACGGCACTCGCCAAGGTGTCTTAGCCCAGTTACTCGAGAATCAGCGACCGGATCGTTATATGCCCATTGGAGGATTGGATGAGCTCACGCGGAAGAATAAGGCGCAAAAACTCAAGGACAGCGAGAGCCAACAACAGGGCAAGCACTCAAACAACCAACAGGCCGACTCAATGCAGACCAACATGTTTCACCGATTTGCAGAACTGCTGCCAAACGGCTTGGCCATCTTGGACAAAGATGCTGAAGCCATATTTGTCAATGATGGCTTCTTCAGACTGACTACAAACAAGGGAAGTAACGAGTTCCGCTCCTGGCCAGACAGCATACATCCAGACGACTACGACGACGTCATGACCGCCTATCGAAATGCGTTTGAACAACGGACAGAGCTTCAGATAGAGTTCAGGTGTGACGTGGCTGAGCCTGCCCAGGTCGAGGGTGAGCAATGGAGATTGTTTCTGCTAAAGCCCTTGAGCGAGGATAGCGACGCTGGTTACATCAGCGCCGTCATTGACATCACCGAGATCAAGCAGGCCCAGCTGACTCAAGAGAGAGCTGCCAAGGAAGCAAAGGAGCGCAAGGAACAACAAGAAAGATTCATAGACATGGTTTCGCACGAGATACGCAATCCGCTCTCCGCAGTTCTTCATCTGGCTGAAGAAGTCAAGGAAATTACCAAAGAGATTGGTGCTGGCCGCAAGGAAATCAGCAGCCAAATAAACGATATCCTGGATGCCGCTGACACCATTCTACTTTGTGTTTCGCACCAGAATACCTTGGTAGACGACATCCTGTCATTCTCAAAGTTGGACTCTATGATGTTGTCTTTGGTCCCTCGCGGTGAGTTCTTATCAGAGTCACATTGCATCACTTGCTGACCTATCCAAGAAACAAGACCAAAGTGGGAATTCTCCCAAGCGCTTCGAGTCTTCCACTCGGAGTTCAAGGCCAAGAATATTGATTTCCATTACGCTATGGACGTTTCATTCGAGGAGCAGCAAGTAGACGTTGTTGTTGCTGACCTCAACCGTATGAAGCAGGGTACGGCACCTCTCTTGCTGTCTAGAGTCTTGCTAATGCATCTAGTCCTGGTAAATCTGATCACCAATGCCATCAAGTTCACCTCAAAGAAAAAGGGCAAGAGGAACATAACCGTGTCCGTAGGTGCATCTGAGAAGAGACCGACGTCATATCCTCCCAACGTCGTTTACTTCAGCGAGCACAAAGAATCATTCCATCTCGATTCAACTATGACATCCGAGTGGGGTCCTGGAGACGCCATGTACTTGATGGTTGCCGTCAAGGATACTGGCATTGGCATCAGTAAAGAAGGCCAAGCCAAGTTGTTTGAGCGATTCAGGTACAAGGCTTTCCCCTCCACTACATTTAATATCGCTTTACTGATTACTCATCAGGCAAGCAACGCCTAAAACGCAAGAAAACTATGGCGGCTCAGGTCTTGGCTTATTCATATCACGCAAGCGTAAGCAGGTGACTGTACACATTGAGCTATACAACATACTAACAACGGTCAGTATGTACTCTGCATGGTGGCGACATAGGCGTAAGCTCAAAAGAAGGCGAGGGCTCGACATTTGGGTTTTTCTTCAAAGTTCGTCGTGCAGTGGGAGGAGGTGACCATTTACGACCCCCTATTCAATCTCGAAGCAATTCGGAAAAATCGGAATCCGGTTCGAAACCGCCACGCCCCAGTTACAGTCGGAGCAATTCTGCTCTTCAGAGTATTAAAGAGCAAGGAAATCAGCGTCCCGAGGCCAAGACATTGACGAGCCATTCCGGAGTGGATGCGGAGGAGATGGAGCCCTCGCTCAAAGACCCACCTGTAGAGGAACGATCAGAGGCACATCCAGAATCGAGCGCAGATCAGCGTTATGAAGAAACTGCATCAGCCGTGAAGGATATTGCGACAGAAAAACCGTACATGGAGAGGAAGTTGCCGGACCTCCACAGGGGTGAAACATCAAGACAAGAAGAGGGCGTTGAAGAGATATCACGATCACAAAGCGATCCACGTACCGAGGAAAACCACACTCTCCTTCTTGTGGAGGATAATCTGATTAATCAGAAAGTTCTTCGTCGACAACTCCAGTCCCGCGGCTTCCAGGTTTTCACAGCAAACAACGGACAAGAAGCCATAGATGCCGTTGCTGAGCGCGGCCAACAGGCAAACAACGGTCCAGGTGATCGAAATTACTTTGATGTCATTCTTATGGACCAGGAAATGCCAATAAAAGATGGCAATGCCGCTACTCAGGAGATTAGGCAGTTACAAGAAGAAGGCAAGGCTGGATATAGTCATATTCTTGGTGTTTCGGCCAACGTGCGTGAGGCGCAAACGAAGAGTATGCGTGAAGCTGGCATGGACGACGTAATATCCAAGCCGTTCAAGGTAGATGACCTGGTGCGCAAGGTACGGTCAATGGTACTGGATGGTGGAGGTAGTAAAAAGCATGACAACCGACCCAATGGCGAGTCAAAAACCCAAAACAAAGGCAATGACGACAAGAGAGAAGTTGAAGGAGATAATCTCAGCCCCCAGGACGCAGAAAGACGAGGTGACAATTCAGATGCTCAATGCGAGCGTCAGACTACGAGTCGTGGGGGCTCTAGAACTCGATCGCGAGCCCACATTACCAAGGGTGAGCACTTAGCAGGTTCAGGGTCTTAAGCGCTACGAATTCAATGATTAAAGAAAAATTGGCTGATTTCAGTCAGTATGGTTCTTATTGATGCACTTGGCCATTTCCTTGATTTCATGGATACGTTATGCGTGTTCCAACCAGGTGATAGATTGACAAGCGTACCGAATGACAATGTGGCCTTCTGGAAGAGAAAAACGGGAGACATGTATTAGATGTAGCATGCTAATACCAAGTTTCGAGATTCGCCCGCATCCAGTGTGAGTCTCTCCAGCAAACATATCGAGATAAGTAATCTATGCAATCATGCAGATCACGTCCCACTTCACCCCCACCTTTACACCAAGTTAGCATCGTCACGACGGCATCACCACGTGCTGCACGCCGCTGCACATGTGTAACAGCGACAACCATCCACCACAAATTTTGATTAGCATTTCGACAGTCTGAACGCTCGCACCATCACTATGGCAAAAGAATTCGAGGGCAAGATTGTCCTTATCACAGGAGCTGGTAGTGGCATTGGGTACGTTCCTCTACCTTATCAGCCTCGATGACCATTTCATGCTGATAGTACATCAGTCGTGCAACAGCTCTGAAACTTGCCTCCCTCGGTGCTTCAGTCTCCCTTTGCGACATTAATCAATCAAACCTTCAAGCGGTCGCCTCCGAGACCGGCACACCAACCTACACACAGAGAGTCGATGTGGGCAAGAAAGAGGAAGTTGAGAACTTTGTAAAAAACACAGTCAACCATGTAGGAGGCGTGGACTTTGTATTTAACTGCGCAGGCGTAAATCCAACCAGCATGAAAGTAGAAGACACGAGCGAAGAGTACTGGGACAAGTTAGTCAACACCAACCTCAAGGGAGTCTTTCTCGTCACGCAAGCATGTCTCCCTTATCTCAAACGCGGTTCCGCAATCGTCAACGTCTCCAGTATTAGCGGCATCCGCGGCTCAGCCCTGCAGTCTGTATACTGCACCACCAAGTTTGGCCTCATTGGCATGTCCAAGTCTCATGCGCTCGAGTTTGGGCCTAGAGGCATTAGAGTCAATTGCGTGGCACCGGGATACATTGATACGCCGTCGAACGCGGGTATTGTCAAAGGAGGTGAGGCAGTGGAGAGAATGCGAAATGGAAATGCCTTGGAGAGGCTGGGGACGCCAGAAGAGGTGGCAGACGTTGTAGCGTTTTTGTTTGGAGATGGAGCGCGATATGTGAATGGGGCTGTAGTGGAGATTGACGGGGCGGTTAAGATGAGTAGTACTACAAGCAAATGAGTTCAGCGATAAAGTAAGTAGTGAGCTGAGCAAGAAAGATGGAATAACAAGTCTTCATTTTGGACTAGTACTGCAAGAGTAGGCTGATGCTCGTGGTCATCCAATGGGAGATGAGATAGTGAAGCAGCGCTGTCACGTGCGCATTGATCAGCGTACTAGCGCTGCGTCCTATCGAAAGTTCCGTCACGACATCACTCTCTCGCGACAACCTCGAAATTGCCACAAAGATGACCGAAACGCAACCCGCGCAAACGTCGCTCGCGACTGACAACTCTCTCGAGCCTGCCGTGTCGACAGAAATCGTTCCCACGACCGAACAAACCATCATCACAACAAATGCAGAGGGCAAGAAAGTCAAGAAGATCATTCGGCGCAAGCGGCGACCCGCACGCCCTCAAGTCGACCCAGCGACCATAAAGCCCCAGGAAGCCCCGCAAACTGGCACCATCTACAATGTCTGGTACAACAAATGGTCGGGCGGCGACCGCGAAGACAAGTATCTCTCAAAAACCGCCGCGCAAGGCCGCTGCAACATAGCCAGAGACAGCGGCTACACAAAAGCCGACAAAACACCCGGCGCGTACTTTTGCCTCTTCTTCGCGCGCGGCATCTGTCCAAAAGGTGTAGATTGCGAATATCTGCACCGCTTGCCTACCGTGACAGATATCTTCCCTAGCAACGTCGACTGCTTCGGGCGTGACAAACATGCCGATTACCGCGACGACATGGGTGGTGTAGGTACCTTCCAACGCCAAAACCGCACGTTGTACATTGGACGTATCCATCCAACCGATGATATTGAAGAAGTGGTCGCACGACACATGCAGGAATGGGGTGAAATCGAGCGAACGCGTGTCTTGACCGCGCGTGGTGTCGCATTCGTCACGTACACGAACGAAGCAAACAGCCAGTTTGCAAAAGAAGCCATGGCTCACCAGTCGTTTGACCACAACGAAATTCTCAACGTGCGCTGGGCGACCGTCGATCCGAACCCACAGGCAGCCAAGCGCGAAGCCAAACGCATCGAAGAACAGGCGGCAGAGGCAATCAGGAAAGCGTTACCGGCTGCATACGTCGCGGAGTTGGAAGGTCGCGACCCCGAGAGCAAAAAGAGGCGCAAGGTGGAAGGCAGCTTTGGCCTACAGGGCTACGAGGCCCCAGACGACGTGTGGTATGCGAAGGAGAAGGCGGAATGGGAAGCTGCCAAACAACTTGAAGCGGGGGGCATGGGGGAGAGAATGATGATTGAGGGCGGTGAGAGTGCAGGTCAAGATGCAGCCGCCACCCAACCACAAGAACAGCAGCAGCAAAACACCGGTATCCTATCTGGAAGTACGCTAGCGGCTCTCAAAGGATTCAAGGCAGCGCCATCAAACAAACGACCTGCGCCTGTTGCAGGTCCCCTGGTGGACTATGGAAGTGACAGCGACTAAAGCCTTTCTTGTTCCTGTGCCTTTCCCCCCATCCCTATCTATAACTTGGAATCAAAGCAGCGGCCAAACAAGTGGCGAAAAAGACAGCAATGGGACTGTAGTTGTAGCATTTGTGAAAAGCATTAGTTCGGCGTTGACCACAGGTCTGAATTTGATACCCTCTTGCTCGAAAAACATCTCGGAAATGTTGAAAGCTCTTTTTGTAGATGTGAGCAGCGTCATTCATCATGGTAATGAAGGCGGATATCTATCACAATTGGAAAAAGAAAGAAGAATGAGTTCAATCTATGCCAACGCCTACTCGCCGGTCCATCAGCAACACGTTTACTTTCTCTTCATCATGCCATCCAGGAAGAAAGGAAAAGAAGGGGCATTCAAAACACTGCAACACCTTCTCTCTCACAACCTTGCAAGAAACGTGTCCAATCTGTTACCAGTCTTCTTCCTGCCCAGATACTCGCCGTTGGGCTTTCCTCCACCTGCTGCTGTCCATTTTTGTCACTCTCATCGCCCCAACTCCTGTCATTCTGCCCATCAAGACCAAAGTCATGTACACCTCTCTTCTTCATGTCCCTCATCATTACACTTTGTTTTCCATCCTGCTCCTCGATACATTCCCAACTGACGTCTTCAGCGTCTCTGAACAAGCGCCTCGCAGCCGTTGCTTCGCCTATGTCCGCACTACCGCATCCAAAGCCGCAGATGCGGCGGCCGCATGGGCGCCAGAAGAGGTACTCGGCGACTTGCAGTTCAGAGAGGGGGTATACGCCGAGAAGTCCGGATGCGGCGCTGCGGTTGGCGGTGTACATGAGTATGGTACCTGAGGGGTCAAGCGGCGATACGGTTTCATATTCTATGCCGTTAGCGATGGAGATGAGGCCGGATAGAGACGGGCCAGCGTGAGTGGCTGACGGGGATCGTGTGGATGAAGTAGGCGACGCTGGATATGTGTTCAAGTTGCGAGTGCTGCGATGGAATTCTAGTTTTGGTTCACAGTCTATTGTAGCGTTGCCTGACTGTATACCCCAAGAGCTTTGGTTGCCGAGCATCCCCCTAAACATTGTTTTGGCGGGAAGGGCACAACGTGATGGACTGACTGGAGGAGTTACCATGCCAAAAAGGCTTCTGGATGGCACAGATGGATTGCGAGCTTCGTTGAGCATCTGTCTAGAGAGAACACCATCGATAGAATTCATGGGTGATGCGTATTTTCCACGGCTATGTATTCCACACTGGCAGGAAGGATTACATCTTTCTGATCCATCAATACTCCTCGAACTGATGGACAGTATTTCAGGGCTGAAAGTACACGGCGTTCCAGTCGCACAACCAGCATCAGAACTGGGAGATGGAAACAGTTCCCGTGCGCTTGGAGTGGGAGATAAGGGTGTAGGGAAGCCTGGATATTTCCTGCCGACCTCTGTCAAGAGTGAAAGGCGCGGTTTCAGGGCCTTTGGTTGGGGCAAACTCTTCCTCAATGGGCCCCTGTTGGAAGATCCAGCACTTTCGTCAGACTGCGACGGGCCATTAAAGCTGTTCATAGCGCCGTTGAGTGCGTTTGTCCATGATGTAGAGCCAGCTCGGCTAATAGCCACCGTATGTTGAAAGGAGCAGGTACTTAAGAAACTAGTTGGACTTGCTAGGCTGCTACCGTTGATCGAATCAACAAAGGTTTCTTGGCCCGTGATCCGTCGCAGAGCCTGAGCAGTCAATGTGTTCATCGGGTTTGCTCGGGCGAAGCGAGCATCGTCACAAGACCAGAGTCCGCCGTACTGCTGCCACGGAAAGGTTGGTAGAAAATAATCTTCAGGGTAGACATCGTATCCAAGGCTCCGAGCACGAAAAAAGACAAAAACGAACCGACAATCAGGAAATTGCCGAAGAACCTAGAAAGTCCATATTTAGCGAGCATCAATCGGAATGAGGAGTCGAAAATAAACGAGGAGTGCGATTAAGTGAATTCATCAAAATGGGCCAAATTGGTGGTAGATGTTGAATGTCTATCTATATGGTATGGAAAGGCAGGGGTGGAGGTTCATACACCCCAAGCAGGGAACAAAGGTGGTGTTGCTGTAAGCCTGTAACCAATTAGAACGTCACTGGCTATTAAAGATCGAAAACTCACATAAGGATCTCAAAAGCATCGAACTTCTTAAGGTTCCGCCTGCCGCGTCGGTACTCGTGGATGACTTCCGGTCGAGCAGTTTTGATGTTTTTGCGTCCAAGCAACTTATGCATGGGAGGACCAGTAGAGTACATGGGATCAAATACAACCAAGTTGCAAGTGCCGTCATAGTGACGTTCGAATCCAACAATAGTGAGAGAATGGCCGGGCTGCTGGAGGTAGATGGGTGGTAGTAGAGTCTTGCACACAGTGGAGCCATCTTCGACGGCTGCTTGAGCGAAGTATCGCTCGATGGCAGGAAGGAGCACTTTGTAAGCCTGGATCCCACGGGCTTTATCAGTCCCAAACACCTCTACGGCGCAATTGACTTCCGCGTTGAGAAAGAAGGCTTGTGCCTGCAGCTGGTCAGCATTGTTCTTAAAGCAATGGGAAGTGCCTACCTCTGGAGTGCCAATGTACTTTCTCGTATTGCGAATACCACCAGTCTGAACACGAGCCACTTCGTTGATTCCGTTGTCCCAGGCTTCCTCTATGAGGTCCTGTATCTTCAGAATCGTTGGCAGTCGACCGGGAAATTCTTCATGACCTTGTGCTTTTGCCCCCTGAATGTACGAGAGAAGCATATGGATGTTGCGATAACCACAGAAACTACCTTCATTAGGTGTTTTGCCAACGTGTAGTGTGGAAGGATGGCAGTAATATGCCTGCTGAACTGTACGGTCTAGGGCGGACAGCTGGGCAAGAATGGGTATGATGCCTGGTGTCTCGTTCTGCACTTGCTCGTACTTGATGAGACGACCGTCTCGTCCAATGCGGTTGACGGTAGTGATCTTGGGACCAGCACTAAGCTGATCGTGCAGCCACTTTGGCATGCGCTTCTCGTAGGCATATTCGCCGAGCTCTTCTTCCTGATTACGTTAGCTAGAATATGTGGTTCTGAAGAACAACGAACTTACACCAAGGCGAGCGCTCTTAGTCGGTGGCTTGGCCTTTTTCCCGGGCTTGGAAAAGGGGTTGAAACTCACGATACTTCTGCTGATTGTAGTTTTTTCGCTGTCATTCGTGTTTCGTCTGCGTCGCTGGCGACGTTTCCTTAGCTTATGCGTGGGTTTGTCGATCATCTCCGAAGGAGCGAGCGCATCTGTTGTGGTAGTGTGCTCAACTGATGTGCTCCTATCATGGCGCCTATGCGAGCGATGGGTGGAGGATGAAGTATTCATAGCAGCGGATGAACTTTGAGAATGATACTTTGTGGTACTTTGGTCGAATGATAAAGTCTCTGCGTCGTGATGTTCGATTTGATTGTCACAGTCAGAAGGAGAAACAAGATTGCTACGGTCAGAGCTGGAACTACTGACAGTTCCTTCTTCTTCTTCAGAGTCCTCGGAATCGTAAGTGTCATCGGAAGAAGGGGGTTCCTCCTCGTTGCTGCGTGTCGGGGCAGGTCTGTGTGGCAATGAAGGCGGCAGCGGCTCTGGGTCATCTTGTATAATGAAAGGAGAGTCGGTGGTGTGTGCTTGCTCAAAGTGTAGCTGGAGGAAGTAGTGGTCTTTCTCAAGGACGGTGAAGTCGCATAGGGGACACTCGAGCCGCTTCATGTTGCTTGCCGCAACTATGCAAGTGGTATCTGGGTTATAATGTATTCCACAAAACCCAAATAGACCAGAAATTATGCAACAAGCGAGAAGGTAAGATTGCTCGATGGCAGCAGCCAGGAAAATTCGTCACCTTGTGCGTGTCCAGATGACACCGCTGTGTCCCGATTGCTGCGTGGTTATGGGTTTAGCATGACAAACGCATCTTGGGCGTACATTAAAAGCTGAATCTAAAGATCCAGCAAGCGCCACACATACTGAACAGATGTCTAAGTGAGGGAGATGTTGTTTTGGGTGGTTGGTTGTAAGAATGCGGTGAAGGTACGAACGCCAGTCGTTGCCAGGACAGCCAATTAGCTAGGTGCGCCAAGACCCGTCATCTTGGGAAGGGAAATACAAAGTGCACAAGAAAGAAGGCGGATAGATATAAACTTTCTCATTGTCGTACCCCAAGGATTCCATGTGAAGGGACAAACTCCGCTTCGTAAAGTGACGTACTGCCGTAGTGCTTCCGCAACAGACGCGAAATGGGCCGCGGTGACACGGCGAAGCCACGTCGGCAGCACGAGGCTTTGAAGCTGTGGTGCATTCAATGACTAGATATGGATGAGGTACGGCAGCAAAGATGGGCGCAAATTATCTTTGGGTGATATTACTGGTATTGTACATATGCAGGGGAAAATGCTATGATCCGCATACGTCATTGGTCTGCCAAGAGCAGCCCATGCACCTCGAGAGTCTGACGAGGCAGACTTACAAAAGTTTTTCTTCATGCTGCGCTACACGCCTTGCACACGACCAGCCGGCCGGGCCCTATTGCATCGCATTCAACGGCGAGGTACGTTGCTGCGAGGATATGCTTCCGCAACAGATTCCGACGATCCGCCATGGTTTCAGCAGCTGCGTGCCCAGATGCTGCAGCGGGGCGTGACCCATTTGCCTGAGCACTTAACCGTCCCGCACGAATACAAACTCTCGCAGACGCTGACAGGTTTCCTTCCCCGAGAGTGCTGCTATCCGCCGGGCTTGAGAAACCCCATAGTGCCTTTTGGTCATCACCTGATATGGTTCAATCCATCGCTACCTACCTGCGACCTCCTGCCCGATGGAACAGACGCATCCCAGTCTCCAGGTGACCCTTGGGTTCGGCGCATGTGGGCAGGAGGCTCAGTTCAAGTAAAGCCCGGCGATTACTTCGACAAACATCGGGGTTTTGCAGTGGATACACCTATGGCTGGCGCCGAGCACATTAAGCATGTTCGACTGCACGGACAGGGTGATGCCGCCAAGATCTTTGTCACTATTGAACGCCGCTTCGCGAGGGTCGATACCCTACAGGAGAGCTACAGGACTCAACATGGCTCCTTGGGCAGGAATAAAGGCTTGCGGAGAATCCAAGCCTACTTTGAGAACGAAGTACGTAGTGACGATCCTTGGGGCAGCGCCGTCCTCAAAGAGGAGCGTAACTTGGTCTTCTTCAAGGAACGTAGCCCGGAAGAATTGGAGGCTATCAAAGCGGGCCAGATGGCTGCTATCAAGTACTTGAATCGTGCGTGATTTGATCTACTGCTCCAGCTCCTTGCTAACTACCTATAGCTCCTGGTGATCCCCACTTCTCGCACACTCTCACTCCCAACCGTGCTTTGCTATTCCGATTTTCTGCTCTTACCTTTAACGCCCATCTGATCCACCTCGATCCAGAATACGCCCGTAATGTTGAAGGTCATCGAAACCTCCTAGTACATGGGCCGCTATCCCTGACGCTCATGCTACAAGTCATGAAAAATCATCTGGATGTACATACCAAGGGGGAGCAGGTCCTAGAGTCCATTGAGTATCGAAATCTTGCTCCGTTGTACTGCGACGAAGAAATGCGCATCTGTGGCATGGAAAAGAAGACGCTGGAGAACGGAAGCATCTATGACATATGGATCGAGGGTCCGACAGGTGGTGTTGCAGTCAAAGGTACTATCTATACCACCAAGCAGAAGTTGACACCTACTCCTATCTCTACAAATGTATCAGCTGGGACCTCGGGATCGAGCAAGGCCGTCGCGAAAGACCGTAATCGCAAGAATGGCACACGAGCGAATGTTTCTCGCAAAGACAACAACGAACGGTCTGCTTCAGGAAAGCTCAAATCGACTTCCGGCAATACCAGGCCTGTCAAGGAGCATGGTGCAGATGATCTAGCACCAACATCACACCCTGATGCAAAGTTGGTATCAAATCCTCCGGCTCAATCCGAAGGTGAGAGTTTCACGAAACCTTCCTTCAGTGAAACGACTTCTCAACCATCCTGCAGAGAAGCAAGCGCATCTTTGATGCCTGCAACCGGCCGAGTATATCACCGCAATAGGTCCACTCGGCTCAAAAGCCACCGGTTCATCACTTTTCCCACCAACGTTGCACCACCCCTTCGTACCGTCCAATCTTTTGTACCAGCAAAACCAGTCTTATCACCCCGAACCAAACAACTGCTGCGTCGCCTCTTACGTCCAAAGTCGCCTACTGGCCGTAGAAGACCGCTCCCGCTTATTCGCAGATATGCTGCGTCACCATATGCATTCGACCCAGCACGAACAGATTTGAGACGCAGCCGATTTTTGAGAGAAGGCGTGAGGAAGATCGAGAAACTGAGCGTTAGGCGTGAAGGTGAAAGCCTGGCTCGTTGGCGTGTACGACGAAGGATGTCGTATTACAACGAAGGTTGACTGGTCTACCTTAACATTTTCTGTTCATGTAACACTATCTCAACATGTACATTATCTGAAGATTAGAGAAAATATGCATCTATGAAAGCGTAACCAAATGGTGTAAAAAGGATAATGTAAACAAGGGACATGTCAATATGAACATCCTTCTCTTCTATGGCTGAAGAATTGTTGCGTGCGTTTCAGGACCCATACATGATAAAAGGAACACTCTCCCTTATTTTACCATTTAGCTGCCATTTCCGAGAAAAGCGATACTTCCAACGATCAAGCCAGAGAGCCTGAAGTGATACATCGAGTACGATATAGCAATACTGCCACTCACATCTAGTGTTGATACAAAAAGTAAACTGGTTTGAAACGTGTATGAGGACAATTAACTATATGTACCGTAAGCGACTGACCACAAAGAGAAGAAATACAAACGCCGGTTCTATGGGTATCATGCTGCAAACGTGATGGTCGCAAGTGAAACACAACAAAGGAGATACATAGCAATGGAGGAATGAGGGTAATAAAGTCTATTCGCCTGGGGTATCGTTGCTGAATGGAGAAAAAAGTAGTGCGGCAGTATGCGCTTGGAATCGCGCCTATTGAAACATAGTGAGAATGTCGAAAAAGACGGGATTATGAAGAGAAAAAAGATGACCGCGAGAGGCGCTTAGAATGGCGCTTCGGAGTCTCAGGAGGTATAGTGTCTTGCTTTCCTGGCGCAGACATGGACGAGCGACCGGAAAGTTGAGACGGGCTGCGACGTCGTAGTGAAGATGTGGAAGGGGATAAAAGTCCCGCACTTTGACCTCCATCTTCCTGAATTTCTTCGCCCCTGTTGAACTTGGTGAACTTCTTCGCTAGCTCCTTATAGTTAGACGTGATAGGAGATTCCTCCTCTTCTTCGTCTACTCCTTCGTCGTAGAAGCCATCTATACTCCCCTTGAAGATTTTATCGACGCTTGCGCGCCATGAGCAGTGGTCGATGATGTCGCGGAGATTGAGGCTGGAGCAGAGGCTATCATCAAGCCACTGGAGCTGCGCCTTGTCCGCCTCATTGTCACCAAAGCGGATGAGCTGGATGCTAAAGTGGCGTTTGCCTGTGCCCCTATTGTCTTGTTCGGCGAATTTAAGGATTCTTTCGCCAAGGGCTGTTGGATTTTCATGGGCCCATTTTCCATCAGTAAAGATGTAGAGCGTTGTGGCTGGCTTTTTCTTGTCTCCCCATTCTTTGTACACCTTTTGGAAGACTGTGACCATGTCAGTTGTCACATTCTTTTGCTTCTTGCTTTCGGGGCACGCTTCTGTCAAAGTTCTCTTCAATAGTCTTCGACCCGCATCACCGACGATGTCATTTTTATTATGACCGTCTCCATCCACAGTAAACCGGAGGTCAATGCCGCTTTTGTCAACACCCGCGGCATTCATTGCGAGGGTTTCAACGACGAAAGTCAAGATGGGCCAGTGCTCGAACATCGTCCAACCATTATCAATTATGAACACCTTTTCACATTAGTCACCAGGGTTTTGGGAAATTCTAAGTACACTTACCAGTTCGCGAAGGTCGCTGGATATGTCCTTCAGGTTGGGATCCATTCTCCTATCCTCCTTATCCTTGCCTTTTACCATGTTCTTGAGCCTCCAAAACGTCCCTAGCTTCTCTTGGTCGAGTTCCTTTCGTTTTTTACAAATGCTGTATGGAAGATCCAACACAGATAGCGGAAGCTCCGGTGACATATGTGGTGAATCATGCGGCATAGCTGGGCCTTGATGTTCAACGGCCGGTTTCAATCGAACCTGGGTGTCCGGGTAATTTGCGTACACGCTCTCTGTGGGAGATTGGAAAGGTGCTAACAGGGATGCTGGATTGGAGTTTGAAGTGATGCTTGGATGTAGCTCCACAGGGCTAATTGGGTTGTAGATCTGTTTACCGCCATAGGTAGACTCTATGGAGCTTGGACTCGCCAGCTCTGCAATACTGCTCTGCACGTTATCGTCATTCCGGGCTTGTGAAAGCGTGTGGAACGCAACATCGGGCGAGTTTGCTAGTGTATGCCCCGGCTGCCATGAATCTGGCATTCTGTATGGATTAGAAAATGCCGTCCATACGCGTTGACTGTCATCTTGATATTCATTATGACGTTGTTGAGGTTTTGGCGTTTTTAGAGTAGCGTCTGGTACACTAACCTCATTGTCTACTGCACGATAGTGTTTGTCCCGATCTTCCTGGTCGGCCTCTAGAAACTGGGTTTTCACAGATATCGGCTGAGGAATGGGGATCCGAAAATCTTGAATGGAGGTGCTGTGTGCAGGACTTTGTGTGAACTCGCCATCATGAACGTTGTAACTAGCATGCTCATCACGACCATGAAGATCAGGAGTGGTCTTTCCTAGTTCTTGTCTCAAGATCTCCTTACGGTACGGTGTCTGGCCTAGAGGCTTGTTGTTGATCATATCGTCTTTCTGAAACTGCATCGATGCCCACTGTGGAGGATTGACCTGACCAGCACCGGTCGGCATTATTGGTTGCGGTAGAAGCCCTGTGCTCATTTTTGCTTCTGGGGCTCTCTGATTGTGAGCCCGTTCTTCTATCTTGGAAAGTGCCTCGAGCACCGACGCATCAGTTTTCTTTGTGTGCTGTGGAAGACGTTGGATTCCATCCTGGGCGCGATTGTATATGTCTTGTAACTCTTTGCAGAGCATCTTTGAGTCTGGCCTTTCAGATGGGTCTTCATTGAGTAGTTTGTTCTCTATCAAGGTCAACACTTGTTCAGTTGTTGTATCTGAAGGACGCAGATGCCCTCGAAGGTAATTGTGCCATTTCCTTATTTCGCGAAGAACTTTTGTACCGTCGTGAAACCTGTCATATTTTGTTTTTCCTTGGCAGTTAGAAGGAGCAAGCTGTCGGAGCTGCTCGTATTGGCGTATCCCTTGAAATCCCAGGACGATCCAGGTTGCGGCGACTGATAGCACACAACCAAAAGACCACATATCGATTGATTGTGTAACGCCTGAAAGCGTTCCATCTGCTCTTTTCATATGAAATACTTCAGGTGCGCCTAGCAATCCTTAGAAAAGTTTTCAGAAATTTGCTTCGTTCATCTACTTACCATACGTATCAGTGAACCCTCTTATGATGTCTGTCGGATTTGAGTGAGCCAGCCCTTCAACAACCGGAGCGAAACTTGAGAAACCAAAGTCTGATAGCTTCAGTTTTCCGCGTATGCTGAGGATGTTGTCTGGTTTGATGTCTGCATGCCAGCTTCTCGTCTTTAGTTGTAACTTTCAAGAGTGTTCTAGACGTACATACCCATGGAACCTCAGGGGATCGCTTCCACCGCCCCGTTGAACGACGGGGTTATGCACATGTCGAATTGCTTTGGCAATCTCGAAAAGCGAGTTCCATGTTCGGAGGATCTCTTGAGCTCGGACAGGAGGAACGTTTGTCTCATCTGCCCAAGCCTGGTAGAGGTCGTTGTCGCCATACTCTAGCAGTATGTTGTAGGTTTCCATTTCTCTCCCTTCACCGTAGTCATGAGTGTAGGAGCCCAAGTATTGCAATATTGGTACGTCGTTTTTCGAGTTGAGGCCTGCGAAAGCTTGCTTCTCAAACTCGAAAACACTTTTTTTGTCCCCAGAATATGTCTTGAGAATCATTTGGTAGCACTGTTTAATACTTAGTGGGTAGAATGGCAATCGGGATGATTGGACTTACTTCTCCATATGTTTCATCGGGATAAAGTGAGTCGCTCAAAGTAGATGCGAGGGCATGGTCCGAAATTAGGTCCTTTTGAACAGCCACCCAGTATATAGAAGCAGTACCCCCCTTGTCGGGAAGCTTGATCTTGTGACAAAATGGTGGTATGGCCCTGGTTCTGTGCGCGTTGAAGGCCATGCCTAGAGACAGCTCCATTGGGCAGTATGCCCACTTGTCTCTGTGAAAATCCTCGACAATTGCATCAACATCCTCCGGTTTCATCTTTTCAAGTAAAGTCTTGCGAAGAACTTCGTCACTTGAACCGCGCATAAGATATTTGTCGTGCATAGCGCCGGAGTAAAAGAGATCGATAAGGTCGTCGTGGTCTTGGTGGAGAAGCAGGCTGAGAACGCGAACGCAGCGTTCTTCGCCAGTGAAAATATTTTGGTATGCAGGCGGAAAAGTCCGATGAGACGTGGAAGACATCTGACCCAAGAATATATGCCCTCTAGTTTGGTTATCAGTGAGCTGTTCGTTCCACCATTCTTCGATCGCTTTTACGTTGACAATTTCGCGATGGCAGCTGCACACTTCTGGAGGGCTGCATTCATTCTGGCAGGCGACTGGACGGGTCCATGAAGGTAAGCTTTTCTTGAATTCATCTTTGACACGTGGACGATGGCTTCGATCTTGAGGTTGAGACCGCATTCTGACGTGGTGCCAACCAACGATCAGGCTGGCGATGGCGTCATGAACAGTGAGTAGGAGTAAAGGTTAAACCGGCGCTCGATGCGCCAGACTTGAAAATGTGAACAGTGTGGTAGCCGTGAAGTAGTTAGGCTGGTTGCGCAAAGGATGTGCGTGGCAATGAGCCTGGTGGAAGATGACGGGATGGAAGTTGCATGTAACGGCGCTGTAAAGCTTCAGTGCTGCAGGCAGAACGGGGGGCTATTAGAATCCTATCTATTGAAAGTGTGCGGCTAGAAACGACCCCGGATCGCATATTACACCAATAGTTGTTTGGAGGACTTGTGGCTGCAGCAAGCTGACACCCTTAGCAAGGCAACAAGGCTGAACTTTTGCTCCGCCACTCCTTTCTGTTGACCGAAAAGAGCCTTTGCTCAATCGGAATAAAAGAAAGAAAAAACAGAAACTAACAGAAAAGAGAATAAGGCTGGATTTCTGATGCATTATGTGACGGTAAACTGCCGTATCGTTTCTGGAGCGCATGGTGTAGGCGATATATTCCCAAGGCTAATCCGGCCAAGGTGGGTAGGTGAGCACCTCTCCACCTAAGTAGCGCCACTGACCCCACCTAGGTGGTAAATTAAAGACCGGCTTCTCGCTCCAGCCTTGCCAGCTTCAGGATCTGACTGGGAAACTACGCCAAATTTCGAGAGCCTTTTAGTCGCAAGACAAACCCTATGCTGGTGGCTTTCTACATAAATTGATCGAAAGAAATGTGGCGGCAAGGCTTCATGACGATACTCGAACTGAATCGCTCAGTTGAGGTAGTTAATTATCAGCCTCAGCCTCAACCTGTTCGCAATGCGTATTCTTCGTTGATGGGTAAAACAGCGCGATCACTACGGAACCCGTGCATACCTCGAGCGAACTCCTTGATCGAACGTACTAGGCGATCAGTAGCATCTTTCCAAGTTTTTGCAGCAGTACCAGCCCGGATTGTTCTCGACGTAAGGGAAACAGTTCTAGGTGATACCAATTTGGGCACAATGTACTTCAGGCTCTCAGAAAACTTAGGTCGTCCCATGGTACCCTGGCAAAGACGGTGCGTTAACCAAGCTCCAAACAAAGTTAGAAAAGTCAGGGGTATAGTGACTTGAAGCCAACGCTCCAATGCGAGGCTAGAGAAGGAAGCCTTTTCGTATCCAGTAGCGCTCTGGTCTTGATCTTGGTATTTGACAACGTCAGTGCTGAAGAAAGTCTATGAAATGTCAGAACGAAAGCCACGGAAAAGTGTGTTTGAACTCACTGATACAAATGTTGCTGGTAGGTAGAGTAACGTGACGATTGTAACGATGCGCATGAGGACAGCCTCGCGCTCAAGGTTTTTATTCAGTTGTTCAGTTCTCTCTGAAGCTTGACTTTGCAGATGCTGTAATACCAGCTCTTTTCTGTCGCTTATTATATTTGCCAAAAGTTTTGCTCGGGTTATCTGCATGTCGAAGTCACCTATGATCTCGTCCAGCTGCGAAAAGAAAGCATACATGTCATCTTCGCATGCTTTCTTCAACGTATTTGGAAAATCATCCCGAGCGACCAGGTTCTCATAAAAGCTTCGTAGAGTCTTCACGATCTTAGCATTAGACTCCAGAACCATGACGGTCGCATTGGTTTGGTCTTGCCAATGCTGTAAGTCTTGTATGTCCCATGGTTCGTAAGTTCTGTGAGCGTATCCCTCGCCGCGGAGTCCGTTCACGGCCATGCCACTCTACACGCTTCGATGTCAGGTAGTTTGCGATGAAGGATAGGAACACTTACTTCTTGCTCAATCACCCGCTCCAGCCACACTATATACCATCTCCAGTCTTCAGTTGACCAATGACAGTAAAGTAAATGCGTCACGAGTGTCGCCCTGAAGCAAGCTGCGGCATCATGATAGTCCCTATCCTCTTGCCGACCGGTTGGTCCGGTGAGTTCTTTAAAACGATCTAGAATATCCGTTCCTCCCTTCGTTACGATCCAGAGAGTAGTCCCATATTCCACGTCGAATTGGTGGTATATTGCAGCATCGCGAATCGACCACTCATCGAGTTTGATATTCTCATCGCTCTGTTTCTTGAACTGAACCCCCTTCAAGTTGTAGCAGAGCTGAAAGAGCTTGCCGCTCCGACCCAGTTCAGGTACAGCATGTCCCTTTGACAAGTTTCTGAGACGTATCTGTTGTCGAAACCCGCCGAAACGAGGATCCTTAGCATCAGTCTGGCCACCGAAGACTAGCATGAAATCCAGATATACAGGCATGACTTGATGGTAGGACAGGATCTGACAAAGGCTTTGGCGGGTTGTTTTCAGTTGGTCACGCGAGTGTTGTCCGTACAAATATCTGCGCAGTTAGCCTGGAGTGCACCAAAAGCAAGAGCTCGTCTTACATAAACCGGCATTTTGGATCCCTTTTTCGCGTCATCAGCGGTTGCGCGGTTGGGTCGCCTATTTTCTGTGTAGTCGTAACACCGAGCCATTCAGTGAGTATGGCTGGAGTATGTATGTTTCTTTTATCTCGCACTGGATTCATTAGCATTGCCTCAAGGAGGCCTCGAGTTTCTTTACCTTTACCATCACCGGTGCCTAAGTCTATCATGGGAATTTCGAAGTCTCTCTCAACATCGTCCTTGTTAAGATCAAGACAAAGGTCTGACTCGGCGTCATCGAGACGTTTCTTGTATGATATGAGCCTCGACTTGTATGTAGCGATTCCACTCGGGATAAGGTTTGCTGGGTAGTTGGTGCAGTCAAAGTAAGACTTCTGTAGCTCGACTGGTAATGTGTACATTATTTCCCTGCTCAATAATAGAGTAACAACGACACAGAACTCTGGAAATCAATTCAATGAAGTGAATGAAGGAAATTATATTTCAAAGAACGTAATGCTAGCCAAAGCCTCGAGGCAGACTCGCTGCGCCTCGCTAAATGAGAAGGTAGAGGTTCCGTGACGATGCAAGCGCTCCGCCCCCACCATTTGGCCAAAGCACCAACCAATACCAGGTATAAGAGCTGCATGACACGTAACTGTTTACCAAGGACCCTGCGCCAGTTCTGCGCATGACGCTATGAAGATGAAGCAGGCTTTGGCTCTGGCTCTGGC
>JAODYC010000061.1:55715-73163 GCA_026262405.1 Curvularia hawaiiensis
GGTGGTGGTGATGGTGGTGTTTAGAGGAACGTCCTTGATCATCGCCAGTTAACATATGAGAGCTCTTTCACCAGCGCTTCGAGATATTATCAGATTTATCCAGCGGTTGAACAGTTGCCTATCGTCACGTGTTTGGGCGCAGTCGTTTATACCGAGTTCCAGACGAGTGGTCACCATGGTATGGTGCGTACGTATGGCAGTGTGACATACGACCATTAGTTAGTGGAGAGACGATCTCCGATCGTTTTGCTCGCAGACTCCCTCTCGCAGCATTAGACCAGAAAAGGCGGGGTTCGCCTGAATTCGCGATTATGCACAGGTGGAGCCGGGGAATCAAAGAAACAAGAGTCAGCGGCAGATTTCTTGCTTGTGCGGATCAGAGGGCTACCGCTAATGCTTCGATACTGCTGCATAGGAAACATTGAAGACTTTTCAACAAGCGAAGTCAATGTATGCGAGAACAGCTTGCAGTAACACTGCTGGGCTATGGCCAAAACGGATGGAGCTACAGACCGGGCACAGGCTGTCAACAGAGCATGCCATGCTCTCTCCAGCGTGCAGAATACGCCCCAGCCTCCCTGGCTGCGACGGGACGCCGGAAGTGAGGCAAATGCGGCGCGGCCCAGGGCATTGAAACGCCATTCCGGCTGGGCAACCACGCCCCAAGCCGAAGGATGCGTTACTGCAGCAGTGGGAATCTTCACCGGCACAACGGCAGGCCCTTTTTTGTGTGATTTCATGATGCTTCCTATGGATGCAGTGTTATGGCGTCTCCAGTGCTAGCATCCAGCTGGCTCATTCATATTGGGACTCAGTGCTGCTGAGGCCTTCTTAGCAGCCAGCACCGGCACGGGATGGACCGAGACGGGATCTAGGGTTGGCCCAGTAGCCGATGGCCCGACTCCACTATGACGTAAGCGGAGCGTGACCCGAGTGGATCAAGGACAGGCCCGCGCGTAGGAGCTGAATATGCCTGAAGCTACCGCACGCCGCTGGCAATCGTACGTGGCCCCCACCACGGTACGCCTTACCCCACGACCCAAAGGACGGTGCTTCATGCACCCCTTCAGGATTGGGATAGCCATCTAGTGCACAGAAGTCGACATGCGTATACCGGCTGCACCGCGCCCGCTGGTCTGGGCTCTCGTAGTGGTTCATTTACTTGTCCCGAGGATGCTGAGGCCAAACCAAGTGTGAAGGACGTCCCCCCAACTTTTGTCAGTTACTTGTGCTGCGCGACAGATTCGTAATGGAGGAAGATTGGGGCAGTGTAGTTGATCCCAAGGAAAAGAAAAGAATTCAGAACCGCCTAGCTCAGCGCGTACATCGTATGTTATACCATGAACCTCTCTTCTACTCATAGACATTCTCTTACCATGCAAGGTAGGCGAGAAACTAAAGTCACGTATCCGCCAGCTGGAGCAGCAGCTTGAGAGTGTTTCTGGTGGTTTGGCACAAAATGGTACATCAAAGCACGTGTCCTCTTACGACGATCTAACGTTGTCATTCACGGTAGCAGGGGCCTTGCCAATAACACAGTGTGAGTCTGTACCAGACAGATGGAGCACAAGTGTTAATGACACCACATTTGTTGGCGATCATGCTCTCGATCCACTCCTGGGTTCCCACACCACGATCGAATCCAATTCCAACACAACCGCACACGCTAGCGTTGTAGCTCGGCTGGACTCAATATCCCGGGCTCCCGCTGAAGTCCAATCTGTAGATCTTGAATGGCTTCTGAGAGATTCAGGAGCATCCAAGACCCTATTAGGATGCACACAACTTCACGCACCGTCAGTGGAAAGAGGTCACAAAACTCCAGGCCACAGTCAAAATTCATCTGGAACATCCTTTTCACAGCATCTCGGTTCATCAGACTATATCTGGAATGGTAGCAATAGCAGTAACTCAATTCAAAAAACGACGACAGTACCAACAACACCAAACATCGGACACGAAACAGTGCTAAGACTCGATGTTACAAGATTGGAGCGACTTAGCCTTCTATTGGAATACAGCAGACGTCTCGGCTTTAGCGATCTAAGCGAAGCACTGTCAGTTTACTACACTGCTGACCTGAGCAAATCTGCGATATTGTCACATGAGCAGTCACTTAATCGAGTAAAACAACTACCAAACTTCCTTTCCAACATTAGGGAACATTCAAAACATTGGCCGGCGTGGGAGCGGGCCACTTACGTAAGGGAGACGCTGAGAAGTGCCGAAGACATATACGCGGAGGAATGTGGAGTAGCGAGGGCCAATCTGCGGGATCAAGGCAATATAGGCCTATCACAGAAGGAACTCCACATAGGTCAGATGTTTCAAATCACACGTGTTTTACAACAAGAGGTTCGTCGTGCATCTCTAATTTCTGGCATAACACAAACGCTGACACATTGTGTTTAAACTAGATTCCGAATACCTGGGCTTTGATCACAAGCATCATACTACATACAGTTATGCCTGGAGAGCCTCAACCACCACACACTATCTTGATGATAATGATGCTACTCTGTTACCGTGACCAGGATCCTATCACTACACTTGGTCTATGCCAGGAGTACCTACACCAGTCGGATGGGGCCAGCGAAACTGCGTCTAGCCTTCTTCATTAGACAGCAAGCTGAGCTGGTGCAGCTTATCGGTAGAACTTACAACGCAACACACCCATCATCAATGTGCCAAACTCTGTGGTTGCTCTAGCTATAGTGGCAAGGACAAAATGCCTAGTGTGTTTTCATTGTAATGATATATGAAAATAAAATCTCTGGCTCTTTTTGGTCCGATTTCCATCTGTTGGTTTCCTTCGTGATGGATTCACATTTCACATTTCTTCCTACAACCTATCCTTGTGACCGATCGATACCCTGCCACCTATTTTAATACACCACATACATATATCGAGAGCAGTCACTGATGTTTGAGCAGTTCATGTGAAGATACGTAATAGGATCGCGTTTGGTTTCTTGGTGTAAAGCATTGGATAAGCAAGCCAGTCAGGTACTTAAGTTGTTTACCCAACAAAACCTACTCAACCATCTCGCTTTCATATACAATGCATCCATGCTGCGCTTCTCAGTAACAGTTATGTAGCATAGATATTCGGTTTGCTTTGTTTTCTCTACATAGGAGCTAAACATAGACTACTCGACGCGCTGTTGTAGTCGTAGATGTTGCAAAATCATCGTCGACATACTAGCGTCCCAGAAAGAGTTTCTAGATGGTTGCCAAGCTTGTCCCAATATTTTTAGCTTTTGCAAGTTGCAGAAGCTGTTGCCCTACCGCTATATCCATAACACCCACACCAACACTTTTGTATACAACGAAGCCGCTCTCAAGCCATCTAGTACGTGCCGTGGGTGCATCATTAGATCCTGTGATTTGTCCGACCTCAATCATCTTGCTAGGATCTATACCTGCACTGACCAACTCCCCAGCCTCTTGTAGACATCCATCGCGTGTGTCAACCGTAATATGTCCGTCCCACACTTGCTGTGAGAATATTCCCGAAGGATCCACCATGGCCCTGAGAAGCTCCGGATCAATTTCTGCCATGTCTAGCCGGTATGAGCCGATAGCAGCGATGTATCGCGTCTTTTTTGTTGAATTCTCTGAAGTGAGGAATTTTGCCGGGAAAAGAGGTTCCGTGGACGGAGTAGTGCAAAACATGACATCCGCATCTACCACCACATCTTCAAGGCTTTCACTGCGCTCATCAAACTGGTGAAGCTCGATATGTGAGGGCCATTGCTTATAAGAGTCCTTAACTAGGCCATCGATTAGAATTCGCGTTCGTTCATGGCTTCGGTTGACAATGATGATCTTGCGGATGTCTTGCGCACGTAGCAAAACAGCTAGGCGGATGTGCCACTGTGCCTGCTTCCCTGAACCGAATACTACAATGTTACCCGTCTCCTTACGAGACTGGTAAAGGACCATAGAGCCCAGCGCGGTGCGAAATGCTGTAAGCTCCGCGGCATTGAGTATACCGATTGCTTGTCCCACAGCATTACACAAGGTAAGAACGCTGCATAGCCCTGGCTTTGGCGTAGATGTCTCTGCTGAGGCAGTTGTGGGTCCGGAAGAAGGAGCAATGCCCACAATTTTGACACCGATTGATTGTGGTGTCGTGGCGGGCATGAACAAGCTCCTTTGGCCGTTCGGCCGAGAAACAACAGAACGCTCTGGCTGAAACTGCTGCTCACCCTGGCATGAATAGGCCGCAAGCATCTCTTGCAAGGCTGTAATAATCTTTTTCGTATCATTTGAGGTGAGATTTCTCAGTAATTGTATGACATCGTCATCAGATAGCACGGTGAAAGCCATGATAAATGTTGAAAAGATGCTGCGTTTCACACAATTCAAGATGGAAGAGATGCGATTGACGATGCACTACTGAGAAGAGTCGTTATTGAAGATATATACCGTCCGGGAGCTATCGTAGGTCGCGGAGGGTTGCCCAACGTATACTAGCTCGTACTGCCAAAGTGACGGAATGATGACAAGGAATGCACCCACTAAGATCCCTAATAGTAGATTGCATGTTAGTTTGAAATTGATTAGCGTTAAACAGGGTGCGCAGATCTCTTGCAGACTTGCTACTCCACATGACTACGTTGACCACCTGTATTACTAAGTCGAACCATTGTGTTACTAAATTAGCGCCCCTAATCAAAAATGCCACTGATCGCTTCGCAGACTTAGTAATAGTTCCAAGGAAGCAGTCCACATCTCTACTCAGACGTGAAGAGATTCAAGGAGTTCAAAATAATGCAGCTGATAACAATTGGTATCCATACCGTACACCATTGTCAAATCAGGTTATCTTTAGGTACCAAATAGAAACAACCACCTTGTCTGAAAGCTGAACGTCAAACTCCAACCTCAAACGCACCTTGACCTCACAAGCTTGGAGCTATGGCGGAACTACCCAAGATTACTTCTAGTGTTGTCAGTTGCTGCAACGGCCTCTCGACCGCTTCTGGTGCAGGTGTGTCCATAAATCCTGATTACATGCAGATTCCCAATGACCACAGAGTCATTGAGAATATTTTTATATTCCGAACATATGACTTACCCTACCTCAGGCAACATCTCTCGCTTCAAGATTATCGACTCCACTCTACGTGAGGTAATTCTCAGCACGGACAAAACTCTAGATAAAGTTGGTTTACTCATACAATTTGGTAGGGAGAGCAATTCAAGTATGCGTTCTTTGATACAGATCAAAAGATAGAGATCGCCAAAGCTCTAGACAACTTTGGTAAGCAAAAAAATCCGTATCTTTAGTGAGTGTATGGAGACATCAAATCTGACTCAATCACAGGTGTTGACTATGTAAGGTCATTACCGCAGATGCATTCGTTTCTTCTATTCTTCGCTAACGACATCTGTCTTCGGACTAGATTGAACTTACGTCACCAGCGGCAAGTGCTAAATCACGTTCTGACTGTGAAGCAATCTGCAAACTGGGCTTAAACGCGAAAGTAAGTTTTCAGCCCAATTACGTGAGCTTTGCTAACTAGTTTGAAAAAAAAGATCTTAACGCACATTCGATGCCATATGGATGATGCCAGAATCGCAGTTGAAACTGGGGTAGATGGAGTGTAAGCATCAGTGTCGTGTACAGCCAAAAGCCTATTCGCTCACAATTCTAGTAATGTTGTTATTGGGACTTCTTCACACCTTATGTCGCATTCTCACGGCAAGGGTATGTCCTACATTAAAAAGACTGCGCTTGAGGTCATCGAGTTCGTCAAATCCAAGAATCTTGAAATCAGGTTCTCGTCCGAAGATAGCTTCCGTTCCGAGCTCAGCAACCTGATCTCTCTATACCAAGCTGTCGATGAGGTAGGTGTCGATCGGGTTGGAGTTGCAGATACTGTAGGCTGTGCCAGTCCCAGGCAGGTTTACGAACTAGTTCGAGTTCTTCGGAATAGCGTATCATGCGACATCGAAACACATTTCCACAACGATTCTGGGTGTGCTACCGCCAATGCTTTCTGTGCTCTAGAAGCTGGCGCAACCCATATCGACACAACTGTATTAGGAATTGGTGAACGTAATGGCATCACTCCGCTTGGGGGCCTCATGGCCCGCATGATCGTGTCAGATCGTGGGTATGTCTCGAACAAGTACAACCTCAAGACTCTAAAATACATGGAGGACCTTGTCGCCAAAGCTGTCCAGATCGATATCCCTTTCAACAACTACATCACCGGCTCTTGTGCATTCAGCCACAAGGCAGGGATCCATATAAAAGCAATTCTCAACAACCCTTCAACCTATGAAAGTATCGACCCGGCTGATTTTGGGGTGGAGCGGCAAATAGCTTATGCTTCTTGTCTAACTGGTTGGAATGCCATCAAGTCAAGAGCGGAGTCCCTCAAGCTTCCGATGACTGATGGACAATACAAGGAATGTACAGCAGGTATCAAAGCCTTTGCTGACGTCCGCCGTGTCAGCATTGAGGAGGTAGACAACTTTATCAATGCGTTTTATGAAGCACAAAGACTCGTGAAAGCGCAGGATATATTGGTCAGTAAATCAAGGGATACTGTGATAATGGGGTAGAACAGGGGTCGTTTTGATATCTGATCCGTCAAAATATGACACTTCGAGGTGCAGTAACGTCATAGTGTTTGCTACCGCTGTACTGAATGAAATGCCTTCAATTTCTCAACTTGTTGTGCGCGTCTCAGGAAGTGAATCATCCTTGGTTGATGTAGTTACTGTGCGTCGAAAACACTGCAAATTACTCCGCTAGTTGGTACATCTTCAATAATATGCGCATTTAACGTTGACGGTAGAAGTAACCAGTATTCTGGGATTTATGATGTAAGCAAAGATGCATGAATTCGTGCGTATAAGAAGGGATCATATCAATTGCTTGCTTTGTTGGAGCTTGACCTGGCTTCCGCTATCATTGTTACCATAGCTACTTCACTAAACATCTGAACAAAGCCAGTGGTTAGGAAGGCAATTACTAATCAATACAATCATACAAAGGGATGAAACGTTACTGAAGTTTTTCAATTGCAAGAATCAAACGGCAAAACCCTACGTCAGTCTGGACTCTGCATGGTCTAGGTCTTTGTAAATAGGATCATGAAATGATATTTCCATCAAATGTGGATCAAAGCAGATAGCCATGACCAAATTTGCTCGCCATGAACGCGCCTATGTACAAGCTAATCAAAATCGTCTCTTGACACTTAAGTACTAACATAGCGCGTCGACTATATTAACCATATTCTGATCAATTACATTCAAACCAGCCGCGAAGAAAACTCGTTGAGTACCAGTCTTCGACATCTCGACAATGCGAAGTAGGGAATTTCATGTATATCTGATCATGATACTTGGAACCTTGTTTGAAGAGCGAGGCTTTTATGAATCGACGATGAATGAAAACGTGGAGGTAAACATCGCTTTCTCTTTCGCTGTAACAGATCGGAACGCAGTGGTCTCATCTCTAGTAGTCACAGTAAATAATTTGACCAGCAGTAGATGGACTATCACTGTAGGCAATATTCTCTATGGCTCGGGTATTGATATGTTTTCGCTACTACAGATACTCCCAGCGATTGAAAAAGTCATTATCTACCTCCTCAATGATACCGGCTTGGGGTTTACCATCTTTCCCTTTGCTATTGGGATCTATACGGTCAATCTTGAACTCACCCAACGCATATTCAGAGTGTCCATTCAACACCATATCCTTGAGGGCGCGACCAATCAGCGGCACAAACTTCATAGCCCAACCAGCAGTAAACACTGCGATACTGTCTTTTGCACCGCCCTGGAGATACTTCTCTGGGATGTGGTCTAACACAAACATGTTATCTGATATGGCTATTAGTATCCAGATACGATAGGGAGGGAGATATAAGTACCGAAAGTGTTTGTCTGCAGACACGACAAGGTGTAAGCAGGCGTTGTGTAATCAACCCCGACCAGGTGCTTTCTGATGAATTCTTGTGTGTCGTGTATGTCCTCGGGATTCACGACGCTACCACACCGCTGACTGGGGTCTGTGATCTGTCTTGTTGCCGCATCCACCGCAATCCGACACACATTCGGAGGACCCCACTCGACCGTTGGAAACCCGTAAAACAGCCGTGATCTGCCATGCTTGTCGTTTGCGAACTGAAACCACATGCCTTGGAATGGTTAGCTGTCTGCCATACAATTTCCGTCGTCACATACTTGGAAAATGCGTTCCATTAGGACCAGCATTCGCTGTAAAGTATGATGCCACCATCTCCCAGATATTGAGCTTAAGCTTGAAGCCAAAGCTGGGTTGTACGATATGGTTAGTATATGCACCGGCCGCTATGATAATCTTTCGAGCCCTAAATGAGACTGCTTCATCGCCGTTAACACGGGTTTCGACTTTCCATATTTTTTCGCCACTGTCTTCCACAGGAACCAGTCTTTTCACCTCAGCATATTGCTGAGTATGAGCACCATAGTCCTTAGCCAGGCGCGCTAGGGTCCGAAGCAGCAGCGGAACATTGATCACGCCATTGTCTGGAGCGAAGATACCCTGCCACGATTCTGGAAGATTTTTAAATGGGTACTCGTTTTCCATTTCTTGTTTCGTCACTAGCGTCATATGAGCCTAGATGAATAAGATACCAATTCAAGTACATACTCTTGCGAAAAGGCATATTTAGGTTTTCTAGATTGCCTATAGGGCCCATGAGTGTCCCTAAAGTATATTTAGTTCTTTCCACGGAACACACGGGGAAGCTTGGCTAAGAACCTTCAGGGGTGTCTGCTCCCATTGTAGGGTCTCCAAAATTGAGGAGTCCTGACATTGTGCGCAAAGATGTTCCAGAGTCCATTTCTAGCTCTTTCCATATTTTCATGGACTTGTAGGCAAGATCTGCCATGAATGGTTCCGTGTACCTAAATGTCATGTCTAAGCAGAGGTTTGCTATCCACATAGCCTGATTACAATATCTTACATGGTGCGATACATTCTAGCTAGATCATTGGAGCTCCCAGCCGCGTTGAAAAGACAGCTCTGCTCGAGCACAAGAGTGGACTTGCCTGCTTTGGCTACTTCGTATGCAGCACCAAGCCCAATGGCGCCACCGCCCACTATGATGACATCATAAACTTGAGACGGCATGGCTCTGGTACACAGCGAGTTCGACTGCTGAACGCTACTTTTACTGTATCTCAGGTTGCTGGTGAGGTTGTGAACGAAACATAGAATACTTATATGTGCATGTATCAACCAACCAACTCTAGATCTCAAGTAGAGATCAATTAGGCCCCTGAGCCGCAATGGGTGGCCTCTAGTGTGGTAAGGCTGACACGAGCTTGCCAAAACACATTACTAAGAGGCCAGTAATCGATAAACAGGATATTGGACGATCGCGTAGGTATGCCTTACTCAGTTCCTCGTTAAGCGAAGGCACGTTCCTACGGATAAAACAACACACCCAAATAGGCATAGTATTTTAGTAATACCCTCGGCAAACATGTGATCAGATGTAAGGTCACTACACCAATAGCAAATGTATAGTATTCAGTTTTTTATATTGCTGCAAGGTGGGATTTTGAGAGCCAA
The DNA here is from genome assembly GCA_026262405.1 of Curvularia hawaiiensis. Classification (NCBI taxonomy): domain Eukaryota; kingdom Fungi; phylum Ascomycota; class Dothideomycetes; order Pleosporales; family Pleosporaceae; genus Curvularia; species Curvularia hawaiiensis. Next base: position 65,305 of record JAODYC010000061.1, read on the forward strand.
GCCTCCACAGTTTCTAATATTCTTAAGATTCTAAGCAGCCAGATGACTAGTAGCGCAAATTGTGAAGAACCTTTTAGTCAACACTTGGAGAGGAAATCTACGCACTATTACAACAATTTCTGGAGATAGCGCAGAAAGAGTTATAATCCAGTCCATATCATACTGGATATATTGAAGACTAATTACATCCTTACTTAACATATGACAGTACGTATCCATCTATTGTGAACACAGAACTCGCGTATTTGCCTAGACCACACGTTGCTAACTTTTCCCGTAGATATCACTTTGTTCTCGCATCTCCTCTTTTTATCAAGAGGTTCAGTTATAATCTTTCGTTTGGCCCAAGTATGGTCTCAACAAGTAAGAGGAAGGATGACCGTAGCTTTCGCTCAAGATGGGCGTCCAGGCTTATCAGGGAAAACATCTTCCATGAGTTGACCAGTCTTGCCAAAGGGACTGATCATATGCAACTGGAGCAAAAATGCTCACTGGCGAGTTCGCAAACAGCGCGTCTTCCGTTCTCAGCTCCTCATCTGAGTGGCCTTCTCGACACAATACCCACCAGCCCATTTGACCTCCCGAAAGATGTTGTTCAGGAATACGACAGAGTCTCTTCCATGGACCAGGATGGCTTGAGTGTTAAGCACAGGATTTGTATCGTTGGTGCAGGCATTACTGGCTTGTTCATTGCCATGATTCTGGACAGCCTGAAAATTCCCGGCCTAGAGTACGACATCCTGGAAGCATCTGACAGAACTGGAGGACGGATATACACTCATTACTTCTCAGATATCCCACACGACTACTACGATGCCGGCGCTATGCGATTCCCCGATATTGATATCATGGGATCAACTTTCAAGCTTTTCAAGCAGCTGAATCTTACGTTGATGCCTTATTTCCTCGATCACAACAGCGGTGCTGTCAAATGCCCCACGATGTACAATGATATAACACTGATTGACGGGGAGCCGCGCGGTTCTGATCCATTTCGGGTCGGCGAGTCGAACGGAGGTTCAGTGCCCGACACCAACGTTGACGACGTGAACAAACTGCTCAACGGTGCCTATGAACCTTTCAAAAAGGCACTTGCTGCAGACTTCGAAGGAGGTTTTAAGCTCCTAATGAACTACGATAGCTATACCACTCGAGAATATCTGAAAAACCCGCCTCCTGCAAAGAATGGATTGACAGCCTTGGAACCCTTGGACTTCTTTAGTGTGCAGTGGCTAGAGACCAATAACACAGCAAGTGGCCTCTTTGACAAAGCATTTTCAGAGTCAGTCATGGATTCTTTTGATTTTGCTGGGCCTAGAGAGGAGGATATAAAATGGTACTGCATCGATGGCGGATCCTCACGTTTGATACAGGCAATGGAGAAGACTATCAAGCAACCTGTACAGCATGGAAAACGTGTGAGAAAGTACACCCAGGATCCAAAGACTAAAGAAATCACTGTTTGTGTTGCTGGGGAGTCCGAAGGACACCGACAGCCCTACACTTCCGTTTTCAACACAACCAGCTTGCCGTGTCTACAGCGAATAGATACGACTGGCCTCAACTTCCATCCTAGTCAAAAAGACGCAATTAGAAGTTTACACTACGACGACAGCGCAAAGGTGGCCATGAAATTCTCCTACCCATGGTGGAGAACGAAATGCGGCATTACAACAGGCGGGGAGGCTTCTACGGATATACCCCTTCGCACGTGTGTGTACCCATCTTACAATATCCACGATCCGCCAGACCAGCCGGCCGCCCTTATTTGTAGCTATACATGGGCTCAGGATGCGTCACGCATTGGTACTCTGATCGCACGCAATGACGACGAGCTCCGTGATCTAATACTAGACAACCTGGCACGGGTGCACCTAAAGAACTTTCAACAACAAACACCCACCTCCTACCATAGCTTGACCACTCTTGAGGAGGTTCGCAAAATCATTGGTGATGCCTATGTATCACATCATGCTTGGAGCTGGTCGCATGACCCGTTCACTTCGGGCGCCTTCGCCCTGTTTGGGCCTGGCAAGTTCGCAAACATGTATCCTTATCTTACACGTCCAGCAGCAGACAGCCGATTCCACATCTGTGGAGAAGCAAGTAGTGGGCACCACGGCTGGGTTGGTGGTAGTTTAGACAGTGCACTTGCGAGCGTACACAAATTCTTGCGAAGATTCGATATGTGGGAGAAGCAACGAGAACTGAAGCATCTATGGGATATGCCTCCTGAGGTGGATGATGGTATCGATGGCACGTTGCATTTGCAGGTCGCATTGGGCATGATGCCAACGAATCATGCGCTTCGACGAAACATGGTCAAGTCTGGATATGATGAACACGGGGCTACGCGCGGTTGCGTTGTTTCGTAACGGGTATTGCCACATGTAGTCGAGGTTCAGTTTGGATTTAAAGAAGTCACCACCGGAAAAAATATGACTTAATAGAGTGCTCCTATCTAGCAATGACAATCAAGTACTTTTACCTTGTTTTTGGCGATCCCTAAACAACCAGCCTAGTTAATTTCGTATTTAATACTGAAGCATATTCATTGGAAAACCCCATGTTAGGCTGAGCCTGGTGAGCAGCAACTACTCGGCTCTGATAGCACGACTCGCAATGATGGAGTTACTTTCATACAAGCTTTCGTATAACTACAAGAGAAAAGGCTAATCACATAAAAGAACGAATGTCTTTCTGGCACTGTAGTCTCTCCGTCATTGCACGTTTCGATGGCTAAGCTCTTACACCCTCTCCCAGGGAAACACAAAATTCTGTATATAACCATCGTGAAACATAACTGAGTCTATGAAAGGGAAGTCCTGCCGCATGTGGCTTTCAGCTACAGAGATAGGATAATAAGCGAAGACCTAGAAGCTTAAGTACTCATATGCATGGAGAAGCAATGGAGTCGTAGGTAGAACTAATGAGATTTAATCTAGGCCATGATCGGCGAGAAGATTTTTCTGCGATCAGTGCCAGCTTGAAGTCGATCGAGGGCAATATGTTGGTAAGCTGAAAGGAGGATGCAGCGACTTAGCGACTTCGTGCCTTCATGCTCCAAGGCGACGGTCTTCAAAACACACCTCTCAGAGTTCGAGCCGTACAAAGCAGACACAAGTAATTCCATAGACATACTCTTGACTTTGACTATGATAACAGTAAGGAGCACCAGCAACGAGGGAGCGGGCGGAGTGAAGCGGTTAAAGCCGAGGCTAGTGGTGATGTGGTCCGAGCGCCGACTTCTCGATGATTCCTTGGAATTTTCTACACATATGGCAGCGTCCATTTCTTCTCCACAAACTTCCTCTACACCCAATCCCTCTTCCCGGTTATCTTGCATTGAGCTGGAGTCCAGGAGCATTGTTTGAGCTTCACTACTGCCACCTACACATCTCAATCCCGTCACAATGCAAAGAGCTTTCGCTTCGCGGGCGCGGACTTCGGCCCTAAACTCAAGCTCTAAGCTTCGCACCACCAGCTTGAGCCTCCAGCAACAGAGGTTTGCGCACAAGGTAGGTCATCTTGCGTCTATTCGCCAGCCAAAGAGTAGTGTCTGATCCGTCTGCAGGAGCTCAAGTTTGGCGTCGAGGCACGAGCAGGACTGCTCAAGGGTGTCGACACACTTGCAAAGGCTGTATCAACAACACTCGGTCCCAAGGGTCGCAACGTATTGATCGAGTCAAGCTATGGCTCTCCTAAGATCACCAAGGGTATGTATAAATGTGGCAATCGTTTCCGCGATTTCCGCTAACAAAGCTACAGATGGTGTAACCGTCGCAAAGGCGATTTCTCTCCAAGACAAATTCGAAAACCTTGGGGCCCGCCTGCTTCAGGATGTCGCCAGCAAGACCAATGAGGCTGCCGGTGACGGTACCACTACTGCCACTGTTCTCGCGCGTGCCATCTTCTCCGAGACTGTTAAGAACGTTGCTGCCGGATGCAACCCAATGGACCTGAGGCGGGGAACCCAGGCCGCCGTCGAGGCCGTTGTTGACTACCTGAAGGCGAACAAGCGGGACATCACCACCAGCGAGGAGATTGCGCAGGTTGCCACCATTTCTGCCAACGGCGACACACACATTGGCAAGCTCCTGTCCAATGCTATGGAGAAGGTAGGAAAGGAGGGAGTCATCACCGTCAAAGAGGGCAAGACCACCGAGGACGAGCTGGAGGTCACCGAAGGCATGAAGTTCGACCGTGGTTACATCTCCCCCTACTTCATCACCGACACCAAGACTGCCAAGGTCGAGTTTGAGAAGCCTCTCATCCTCCTCTCTGAGAAGAAGATTTCGGCTGTTCAGGACATTGTCCCCGCACTTGAGGCATCCCAGCAGCTCCGCCGCCCTCTTGTCATCATCGCCGAGGATATTGACGGAGAGGCGCTTGCCGTCTGCATTCTCAACAAGCTCCGTGGTCAGCTTCAGGTTGCCGCCGTCAAGGCTCCCGGTTTCGGTGACAACAGGAAGTCGATTCTTGGCGATCTCGCCGTCTTGACCAACGGTACTGTCTTCAGCGACGATCTCGACATTAAGCTTGAGAAGGCTACTCCGGATATGCTGGGTTCTACCGGATCCATCACCATCACCAAGGAGGACACTGTCATCCTGAACGGCGAGGGTAGCAAGGACCAGGTCTCACAGCGCTGCGAGCAGATCCGTGGTGTCATTAACGACCCCACCACGTCCGAATACGAGAAGGAGAAGCTTCAGGAACGCCTTGCCAAGCTCTCTGGTGGTGTTGCCGTCATCAAGGTCGGTGGTTCCTCCGAGGTTGAAGTTGGCGAGAAGAAGGACCGCATTGTTGACGCCCTCAACGCCACCCGTGCTGCCGTCGAGGAGGGTATCCTGCCCGGTGGTGGTACCGGTCTTCTCAAGGCTTCGGCCAACGCTCTCGACTCGGTCAAGGCCCACAACTTTGACCAGCAACTTGGAATTACCATTGTCAAGAACGCCATCACTCACCCCGCCCGCAAGATTGTTGAGAACGCTGGTGCTGAGGGCTCCGTCATTGTCGGCAAGCTGATTGACGAGCACAAGAACGACTTCAACAAGGGCTTCAACAGTGCCAAGGGTGAATATGTCGACATGATCGCGGCCGGTATTCTCGACCCCTTCAAGGTTGTCCGCACCGCTCTTGTTGATGCCAGCGGTGTCGCCTCGCTCCTCGGCACCACTGAGGTTGCCATTGTCGAGGCACCTGAGGAGAAGGCTGGTCCCCCAGGCGGTATGCCTGGTGGCATGGGAGGCATGGGTGGAATGGGCGGAATGGGCTTCTAAGCACCTGAAGCCTGACCGTCTGTCTTCTTCTTCTTATACCCCCGTTTCGTTATAATGACTTTACTCTTACGTCTTTCCCAGTGATGGCTTATGTACATGATATTGAGTTCGGTCTCCGCTCCTCGCTCACGGTTTTTCAAAAGCACTGCATTTTGGTTATTTGATGGTTTATTGTACAATATTGTGTAACTAGAAGACGTCCTGGGAAGGGCGGGATGTGAAAAACGACGCAGGAAATGCAAACGAGTTCAAACACTTGTATGTTTGATGATGATGTGCAAAGACTGTATATGTGGATCAGTGCATTGGACATTGGGCAGCAGGTCAGAGGCCGGGGTTTGGGCCGATGTTGGTTGCTGTGGCGGCGCGGCGCAGGCAAATAAACCGGTCGAGAGTCCAGGGTGACCCCACTATGTACGTCGCTTGAAAATAACCCCACTACTTCCCTCAGCCTCAGCAACACCGCTCCTCCACCTCCGCTCTTCCTCCCGCAAACACGCCAGCTATCCGCAACAATCAGTTTTCTCTATTGACGTAAGCTGCGCCCATTTGCCGCCCACAGCCAGGCAGCTGTCTTCTGCTGCCCCCTTGTGGTACGGCAATTGCATGGCATGACGACGATGCTGACAGGCAACAACAGTACTGATAAAGCTACCTGGTGCCTCGAACCCCCTTTCCCACCTCCAACACTACAAACACAACATCATGGTAAGTCATGTACACACTGTCTGCACGTTGCTTGCGCTGACAAGATTCGTAGGCTCAATCCGGGTACGTAACGCAACGCACATAACACGACATGGGTAGCAGTTGCCGCCCGAGGCTCACCTGCGCTATCATCCCACCATTCCCATCTTTCGAATACCCCAGCGAACCCTCTCAACAACCCTCTCGCTTTGTACTGATACCGCTACAGTGTCTCCGTCTCCCCTGAGTGCATTAGCGCCTTCAACGAGCTTAAGCTCGGCAAGGACATCAAGTGGATCATCTACAAGATCAGCGACGACTGGAAGGAGATTGTCGTCGAGGAAACTTCCAAGGAGGCCAACTTCGACGTCTTCCGTGAGAAGCTTCTTAACGCCAAGAGCAAGGACCGCAAGGGCAAAGAGGGCATGGGCGGCCGATACGCCGTCTACGACATTGAGTACGACCTCGACAGCGGTGAGGGATCAAGGAGCAAGATCACTTTTATCAGCTGGACGCCCGATGATGCGCCACAATACGTACGTGACGATCTGCACTGCGCCCAACTGTAACGGATCAGTCCAAACTAACGCTGCACAGCCCCGCATGATGTACTCATCCTCCAAGGAAGCCATCAAGCGCGCTCTTAACGGTCTCGCTGCCGACATCCAAGCCAACGACGCCGACGACCTCGAGTTTGAGAACATTAAGACCCGTGTCTCTAAGGGCCGCTAAGCGTCTTTCTTCCTGCCCGACGCGTTTGAATTGCGCAACTCAACAACGAAGATGCGTTGAGTTGGGAGTGGCACGAAGATATAAACCCGAGTGATTAATTTGGTAGCGTGTCGTGTCATAGCGACTTCTAAGTAACGGAATGAAAACGATTAAACAGACGATGTGCGGGCTACAGCTTTATCAGGGTTTCCTGTGCATTTTGTGGTCTTTTATCCTTATGATAGGTTGGAAACCGGTCATGTCGCCTTTAATGGGGATAGTTTTTGGTATCTCTGTTTGATGAACGTGAAGTGATGCCTTGGTCATCTGATGCGATGTTCACACTGTTTATCTGAAGCGCTGCCCAGAAATAGCAACTACTTGTTTTGCTCCCAGGCGCTCTTGAACACGCCTACCAATCGTTCACCCTCCTCTGCATCCTTTGTCCGCTGCAGTACGAAGGTTTTCAGATCACCCCAGAACTCGTCGGTAGCAACAATGTCCTTCCCACTCATAGCTCCTACCCCTACGGCACCTGAAGCAGTACCGGCAGATGACTCCCCTGCACTGGCTAGGCCCTTTTCACTCTCTGTCGGCGGCGCAACAGCAGGTGGGCTTGCGACAGGCGTGGTCCCCGCTGCGGGGCTACCCGTTGCTGCTGCAGCGCCGCCCATCACCATGACACCAAACTCTACTTCCGTGCCAGCATCAGCGCCTATTACTTCCAGCAGAGTCTTAGAATCTGTCACTGGCTTCTTTTTATAAAGGATCTTGATCTTGGCTGCTGATAATGAGGCCTGCGTCGCGTATTGTTGCTTCAGATCATAGACGGAAGTTTTCGATGGATCGATAGCGGAGAGAGGAATTGTAGGTGTGGAAGGCTTCATCGGCTTCAGAGTGACTGTGATGGTCGAGGTAGATGGTGAGGATGCATCGGTGCCAGTGGGTTTGGGATTGGGCCGTTGCGGGTGGGGTGGGTGTGGAAGGCGAGGCAGCGTGTACTACAACGATGTGTTTAGTAACGAAATTGCCCGTGGGAAACATAAGAACTTACAGCACCCTGCGGGGGATACTGTCGCGCATCTGCGATATGATCTGAGGATAGCTTGACAGGGCGCGCGTCGAGGGCGCTGAGGAATGACTTGCAAAATGCGAGTTCTGACATGGTGGGCTGCAATG
>JAODYC010000061.1:73213-89694 GCA_026262405.1 Curvularia hawaiiensis
ACATGGTGGGCTGCAATGGAAAGATTGCGTTCGTCGCCGGTGCGATATGCTTTACTACCGTGGAAGCGCCTTTGTATCGTAGGCTAATAGCGAAATGCTCGTTGACGTTATATTTGTATGTGTAGATAGCTCCAGTGCAATGACGCTGTTGGAGATGCGGGACAGTGGGCTGGAACCAGGGCAAACGCGCTAACCCGAAGGAGGTCCGCTAGCGTGGAAAAAGTTCCCAAAATCAAACAGCGAAAGTTCGCAGTCCGCGCATTCGTCGGGTCGGCCAACTTCCAACACCAACACATTTCTATCCGCCCAAGGATTTTCAGACACCCACAGTCGCCATGGGTCAAGGTCGTCGCATGAAGAAGCAGGGTATCCCTGAGCCCCTCGATGAATCACTAGTGACGAGGAAGCGAAAAGATGCGCCTGCTCCTGCGGAACCGGAGCGCAAGAAGAGGAGCAGGACAGCTGCGAGAGAGGCTAGGGAAGCTAAGGAGGCCAAGGCGAAAGCTCAGCCTAAGACTCGGGTCGCTGGAAAGCCTGTAAAGACTGCCGCTGCTATCGTCAATGGAGCGAAGGCAAAAGGAAAGGCTGCAAAGGCTGCTCCTCCTCCACCATCCGACTCTGAAGACGACCTTTCCGAAGATGACTCCGATATCATGGACGATTCCGATATCAACGTTACCGGACTCGATGCCCTCGGCAGCGCATCTGAAGACGAAGAATCGATCGACGAAGACGAATTCGATTCGGATGTTGTAGATTCGGATACCGATATTAGGAAAGGCGCAGCGATGTGGTCAGAAGATGAGGACGATGAGGATGCCGAAGAGAAGCTTACAGCCGCCAACATTGCTGGACTGTCTAGGAAGCTAGACGAGCAAAAGGCGATTGAAGAGGCGGAGGCGCAAGCCGAATTGGAAGAAAACATGCAGACCAACATCGTTGGCGAGCGGCCAAAGATTCTAGAGGACGAGGAAGATGAGGAGGGTAGGCCGATCACGAACCTTGTCAACCAGGATATTCAGTTGCTAAGGACGAGGTTGACGGATACTATTCGTGTTTTGGACGACTTCAAGAACCTGGCTGAGGAGGGCCGGAGCAGGGCAGAGTACAGAGCCTCACTTCTCAAGGACATTTGCGCCTACTATGGTATGTCACAAACATGAAAATGTTACCAGCACATCTGGATTCAAACTGATTTGGTACAGGCTACTCAGAGTTCCTAGCGGACAAGCTACTCAGCCTCTTCCCGCCTCGCGAAGCTCAAGCTTTCTTCGAAGCCAACGAAACCCCACGACCTGTAGTCATTCGTACCAACACACTCCGCACACACCGACGAGAGCTTGCGCAGGCACTGATCAACCGCGGTGTTCAGCTCGAACCAGTCGGCAAGTGGTCAAAGGTCGGACTTCAGATCTTTGACGCACAGGTACCGTTGGGTGCTACTCCTGAATATCTTGCTGGACACTATATCCTGCAGGCTGCTTCTTCTTTCCTGCCCGTCATGGCCCTTGCGCCACAAGAGAATGAGCGAGTACTAGATGTGAGTTTGTGTTAGATTTGTTACTTTGACGCGATGTGATGCTAATGAAACACGAAAACAGATGGCAGCTGCTCCTGGTGGTAAAACAACGCATTTGGCAGCACTTATGAAGAACACGGGATGCATCTTCGCCAACGATGCTAACAAAGACCGTGCCAAGGGTCTGATAGGAAACATCCACCGTCTGGGTGCGAGGAACGTCATCGTGTCTCACTACTCGGCCTTGGAATTCCCCAGGGTCATGAGCGGCTTCGACCGTGTGCTCCTCGATGCTCCTTGCTCCGGTACTGGTGTCATTGCTAAGGATGCCAGTGTCAAGACCAACAAAACCGAGGCCGATTTCATGAAGCTGCCTCATCTGCAAAAGCAACTGTTGCTATCGGCAATTGACTCTGTCAACCATCATTCCAAGACGGGTGGTTACATTGTCTACAGTACCTGTTCGGTGACGGTAGAGGAGAATGAGCAAGTTGTACAGTATGCGCTCAACAAGCGACCAAACGTCAAGCTTGTCGAGACTGGTCTCACGTTTGGCAAAGAGGGCTTCACAAGGATTGGAGGCAAGACCTTCCACCCGTCCATGAAGGTAAGACAGCATGGGATCCAGGGTGTCTTGTGAAGGGATCATACTGACACGTCGATAGATGACCAGGAGGTACTATCCCCACACTTACAACGTTGACGGTTTCTTTGTCGCCAAATTCAAGAAGATCGGCCCTACACCACCCAACGCCGTCGGCGCCAATGAGTCTTCCAAGACCAACGGTACCACAGACACGACAACTGAGGTTGAAGTCGTTGACCGCACCCCTATTGGGGCCGACAGTGACCAGGAATCGGACTTTGGTGGATTTGATGAAGACGAAGACCAAAAGTATATCCAGAAGGCCCAGGCCAAGTTGATGCGCAAGAAGGGCAAAGATCCTAGGGCGGTTGTGCAAAAGGGTGCGAAGGGCTCAGACGATGCACCTAAAGCGAAGAACGGCCATGTTAGTGCGAAGGAGCAAGCGGGTCGCAACGAGAAAAAGGGTGGTGGTGTCGAAATCGCAACCGATATCACGTCCAAGGCGACATCCAACGGTACTAACGCAAAGGAGACCAAGGTCGAATCGAAGAAGGGACGAAGAAAGAGTGGGGAGAAAAAGGGAAAGGCATAGCGCAATCTTGTTAATCGCGGACAGAGGCACAGCTGGCAGGGGAAAGTAGATTTCGATCAGATACCAATGGATTCAAAATACGATGACTGTAGCATGTGTGTATGCGTGTGAATAGGTCTTGGCGTCTTTATACACTAGGAGCTTCCTCGACCCGCCATTGCAACTCGTTTCCACGGCTGCAGGAAAATGGTGTCTTGGAAGGCGGCAGGCCGCATGTTTTGGATACTCCGTAAGCGGCCAGTGGTTTCTCGACCCCAACTTAGTGTACCGCTTACTGTTAGCTTCGATGCGGAGCTCACGATGCATCTTCGTGTCTTCTAGCCACCATACTGGCGCCATCAGGTTGGCCGACACCTGACTTGGGCGCCGAGCGGCCCGGTCAGACTCCGCAACCCCAGAACCACCTCCGCTTCGTCCGACGTATACTACCACCTGCGTGTATTAACATATAGCTAGGCGTCGCGGTCCGGCATCCAGCCTATCCCGCTCTCAACCATGGCCATCGCTGTCTGGCAGTGTTTGAGCCGCTGGTCGCTGCTGCTACAACCGCAACCCAAGCCGCGCCGTCAGCATGTGCTGGAACGATCTCTGGTCCCACCCAGGTCAGCAACGCCGAGCCTCAAGAGGTGGAGACTCTCCGTGGCAGAATCGGACGCATGCCCAGCCTTGGATATCACGAGAGCTTTTCTGTAGGCGCCGTCCCTCGTACTTGACTCGATATCATGGCAGAGGCCAAACCACACTAGACGCCGCCTCTGCGCTGCCATGGCTGCCATGACTGCCAAGAAGAGCGCCGTCGCAGAGCGCAGTAATGTAGTCCAAAATCGCCCACCATGGCCTGCGCAATTTTCCAGGACCGAGAATCATTCCGCAGAGGGCGCTCCGATTGCTGTTCACTTCCTGTTCCTACGGCGCGGCGTGCAGCATTCCAGTCGGCCCGTGGGTTGCTTCAAATCTCGCCGCAACCACTCAACCAGGGTGTTGGGAAGATTTTTCGTCTCGGCAACTACACCATTTCCACGTTTTGCACCAAGTCCGCATGTCTGGCGCATCCTTGCCACGGCGTGCCCACAGCAGCACACTGGCGTGGTGAAGAGCAAGCTCGCCATGCTTCGATGTACATCCGCCGAGCTTCGCTTGGCTCGCCTGCCCCTATCGTCCATCTCCATTCTCTGGTGGTCTACAGTATCCCAGTTGGCCGTTACGTTGTCGTTGGCTGACATGCCGGCATCGTGACAGGCATCGGGGCATTGTGCAGCCGTCGACGTAGGTGGCGGCGACCGAGATAGCCACACAAATCCGGGGTAGGAAACCAACATTGCGCTGTATGGCTGTTGCTCCATGCGGGGACGGCTAGCGCGAGTGCGCTATCCCTGTCGACAACGACCGGGGCTGGGCATGAGGGAGGGATGGGGCACGCGTCTGGTGAGATTGTGCAAGTGTTCAACCAGGGTGGCCAATGCCCCCAGACCAAGTCGGGGGATGCTTGGGACTCTTTTCTTGGGATAAAAGCGTCCGACGCGCGCTTTCTTGCATTTACTCACCCTGTAGTCCTGAGGGCTTGTTACCTCTACCTTTTTGCCCGTCTTCGTACCACCAGTTACGCCTCGAAATCATGGGTTTCATGCTCAAGCCCCCGCCAGACACTGCTGGCAAGGCATGGTATGCTTGACTCGGCGCTTTCCCCACAAACACAGCTAACCAGTCCACAGGCCGGCCATTCTCATCGGTCTCTTCGTTGCCTTTGGTGGTGTACTCTTCGGGTGAGCTTAAGCAAACTTGTCATTGTAATCGTGAACTCGACCTAACCGCCTCAGATATGACACTGGCACAATTTCCGGCATTATTGCCATGGACTACTGGAAGAGGGAGTTCTCGACGGAGCCAGACTTGAGCATCACAGCCGCTCAGGACTCTCTGATTGTCTCCATTCTCTCCGCTGGCACCTTCTTCGGCGCTCTGACTGCAGCACCGTTTGGTGATCTGCTTGGAAGACGCTGGGGCTTGATCGTCTCCGCAGGTGTTGTGTTCAATCTGGGTGTTATTCTGCAGACTGCATCAACCACGCAGCCTCTTTTCATTGCCGGTCGTTTCTTCGCCGGATACGGCGTCGGTCTCATTTCGGCTTTGAGTAAGTGGTCTTCACCACGTAGGCTTCCAACTCGTCGCTAACGCCTGTAGTTCCCATGTACCAGAGTGAAACCGCGCCGAAATGGATTCGTGGAACGATTGTCGGAGCATACCAGTTGGCCATTACCATTGGTCTGTTTCTGGCTGCCATTGTAAACAACGCGACCAAAGACCGTAACGATTCTGGATCTTACCGCATCCCGATTGCTGTGCAGTTCGCTTGGTCGATTATCTTGGTTGTTGGGTATGTAATCCTTCTCGAGATGAGAATTTACAGCGACTAACATTGATTGTCAGACTTCTCTTCCTCCCGGAGACCCCCCGATACCTCATTAAGATGGACAAATACGACCAGGCTGCAAAGAGCCTTGGCAAGCTTCGCCGTCTTCCCGTCGATCATCCCGCTGTTGTCGAAGAGCTCAGCGAAGTGCAAGCCAACCACCTTTACGAGATGTCATTGGGCAAGTCCACATATATTGAATGCTTCAAGGGTACGCTCGGAAAGCGACTTTTGACAGGATGCTTGCTGCAAGCGCTGCAACAATTGACTGGTGTCAACTTCATCTTCTGTAAGAATCTCACAACATCATATAAAAACACTTACTGATATGCCGCAGACTATGGAACACAATACTTCCAGAGGGCTGGTTTTGACAACCCTTTCGTTATTCAGGTCATCACCAACTGCGTCAACGTCGCCTCGACATTCCGTAAGTGCTCTTCGACGTCTCTCATATCTACAAAATCCTAATGAGATTCTTAGCTGGACTTTGGATGGTTGAACGCCTTGGTCGCCGCAACCTCCTCCTTTTGGGAGGTGTTGGTATGTGTGTATGCCAGTACATTGTTGCCATCACCGGAACAGTAGCTGGAACCACCGATTTGCCAGCCCAACGCACTGCCATTGCCTTCGTGTGCATCTACATCTTTTTCTTTGCTAGCTCCTGGGGACCCGTCGCATGGGTCGTCACGGGTGAGCTGTTCCCGCTCAAGGCGCGTGCCAAGTGTCTTTCCATGACCACGGCCAGTAACTGGTAAGCCATCTCACTCTTTGAGTGATGACCTGTCTAACGTGTATCTCTCCTAGGCTGCTGAACTGGGCCATTGCTTACTCCACTCCATACATGGTCGACCCCGAGCACGCCAACTTGCAATCCAAGGTTTTCTTCATCTGGGGAACCTTCTGCTTCGTCTGCATTGCTTTTGTGTAAGTTGAAATTCCATACACTTTCTATTTGTAGTTTGCTAACATATGCACTCATATAGCTGGTTGATGATCTACGAAACTAAGGGCCTTACCCTCGAGCAAGTTGACGAGCTCTACGGCATTGTCGGCAAGGCGTGGAAGTCGAAGGAGTTCCGCCCCGCTGTATCGTATGCTGATATGGATCCTGCTGCTGCGCGCAACGTCAGCCTCAGCGAGGTTGCGGCCAACCAGGAGAGGAAGCGCAGCGTGCAGCACGATGAAGCAGCACCTGTTTCCGAGACTCAAGAGCCCAAGAACTAAACATGCTCTTACGCACTGGATGAGAGAATTTGCCACGATAAGATGGAATTGGTGCGGGAATGAGGCTGTTGAGCAGGAGAAGTAATATAATCAAATACCACAGTAAAGACATGGGAGTATGTCAAGCATATATCTCGCATCAAGCTAGACAGGTAGATGCGACTAATAATACACGAAATCCCATTTCGAACAATCCGTCCCTGACAATCATATTGAATACATCCTCCTCCGCCACCTTACCCTCTCCCTGTCCTCGTCTCTATCCCTTTCCTTCTTTCTCCCATGTTGCCCAAACACCCTCACCTCCCCTCCCTCCGCCCTCATCTTCCTATCCTTCTCTCTCCACCGGAACTCATCCAACGCCTGAAGCAGCCTCCACCCCGTCCCCGGCTCATCCGCCCTATTACTTTCGCCCATGTAATCCCTGACAGGCAAACGCTCTTGGCCCTGCACATGCGCCCGCTTCCCTGCGCTGCCCAGCGGAACTGACTTGGTGGCGATAAACGGGTTCCGGAAGCTTTTGCGGCGTTGTTCTTGCCCGTACAGTGGATAATGTTGTTGGTGTTGCTGATGTGGTTTTCGCGCTTCTGCTGCTGCGCTGCCGCCGTGGAAACCGGGGTTTATGTTTCTTCTATGCTCTTTTGGTGCTTCGGCTCCTCGGGAAAGTGGGTCAAGCATTCTGGCGTTTCTGCCGGGGGTGTCGCTGCCGATGCGGTTCAGCTTCCTGTTGAAGAACATTGTTGTTTGTTATTGTCGTCTTTTTTTTTGGTTCTGACAATACGCTATTGTGGCGGCGTGGGCGAGCACGCGAGTAGATTACAATAGCAAAGCAATTGAATAAGGAAATAAGTCCGTGGCAGGGACTTGAACGAGAATACGTGTTACATTGAATTGCGATATTCATGAATGAATACACAGGTGACTGTGATGGTCGAGTTTAAACAGCTGACCAGACATGATAGCATGATGAATGTGCCTTTGCTTTCAGGTTAGGCGTTCTGAACAGCCTGTGATTCGAGCGAAGCAGAGGAGGCATCGATTTGCCTCATTTCCTGTACCGTGTAAGCCGCACGATATGCATATGCGTACGTGATTTTCAACAAAACATTACTTCACATAGTAAGCTCTTGTACTGCCACATTGGTAATGATAGGTTAGAGAAACAGATAGACTGTGAGAACAAAAGTACATGCAAGAAAATCTTTCCATTACAAGGTGCAGATTGATATCTATGACGGATGTGTTCGCGAGATGCTCATAAGAGAGCTTAGAGGCTCTATCTTTGTTGCATTATTGAACTTGTAGAGCATAACATGCGTATACATTGCCCAGTATCACGGCAGGCTTTTATGCGCTCTGAATGCAGGTATATACATGACAAATCCGACTCCCACTAATAGTAAGCTCTACAAATGTTGATGGAGCGTCGAAATTGACGGAATGACACTGAATCCGTTGTCAAAAAAGTGGTACAGGTAGCTGTTTGAGTTATCTAATCATGAAATTCCATTCTGGGATCTGAACTAGCAAACTATGATACATAAGGATTGGGGTTTTCGATCATGCCGAGAAGATGGCACCCGAATGAATATCAGGGTGACCGGGAGTCTGCAAGGCCTGATGACTTTTGAGCCGAGAAAGGGAGAAGCACCTTCCATGCTATTCCGCAATGAATGAGAGATTTTTCGGGTGATGATAAAGCCAATTGACTGGGTAAGCTATATGCCATAGAAAATATCAAGTCGCTGGGGCCGTGATATGCACTGCAAGTCATGATTAGCTGAGATACTGAGTAGTAGCGTGATGTGGGTCTTACGTGCAGGTAATCGCCGTTTCCAAATATATGTAGACTCTTCCTAGTGAAGAAAGAGTCGGTCAAGTGGGTAAGGTATGTGCCATAAGAAATATTGAATCGATAGGGGCTGTGAGATGAACTGCGGACTATGGTTAGCTGAGGTACTGAGTGACAGGTCGGGTCGGGTCTTACATGCAAGCAATATTGGTTCCCCTATGATGGTACGAGCCAAGAGCCGAAGGCTGAAATGGAAGAGCTCGTAACCAAGAGGCGAAAGCCAAAGCCCAGATCCAAGAACCAAGAAGCCCAGCTGGAATGAGAATGATCTGGTTATGCCTCAGAACTCAGTCTTGAAGAAGTCGTCTTGTGGTACGTAGTTCTCGTGGCTAGCAGAATGAGCTTCGTACTTGTTGAATGAAGGAAAGTCAACAGAGTCCTCAGAAATACTGAACGACTCGTGTCCTTGACTGTGAAGACCGCTGAGACCATGCATATCGTCGGAGACGGCTGACTGATACTGTAGCTCCTGTCCTTGACCATGAAGATCACTCAGATCATCCCTGGAAAGCATGGCTGGCTGATTATCCATATTGATGAGATCCTCACCAAGAAACAGGTTCCTCTCTGGAGTGTTGATGCGCTCGAGATGAGACAGCTCTTCAACTGTGCCCCTGATGTTGAAGTATTCGTCGAACAATCCATTCTTTGCGACAAAATGGTTCCGGTTGTAGAGCTTAGTCGCTGGTGAAGCGAACTGGGTCGGCTGTATACCCTGTAGCTGGTCTTGATACAAGGGTTGGTGATTCTGGGCCCAGTGGGCTGGGTTGAACATGCCTGAGAACATGTTGTTGACTGGCAGCGTGAGGCCACTGGGTTGCATATCGTTGGTTGGCAGCATATGAGCTCCACCTTGGATGTTGTCGACAACTGAAAACATGTCAGTATTGGGTAGCATAGGACTTTTATGGTACATACCGTTCATAGAAAGCATGGAAGTCTCAGGCTGCATGCCGTTCATGGGCAGGACATGGGCTTCAGGTTGCTTGTGCTTGCTGTCAATACCGCGACGGCCGACCTTGAGCTTAACAATAAGGGAGCCCTTGACTTTCTTCAAGACGCGCTTCCAGGTTGGGGACTTGGCTTTGACCTGTGCACTCTTCGTGTTAGCAATGGGTGTCGAGGATCTCCTGTTCCTGTTCTTGCGCGTCGATGCCATCTTCAGGACTAGTATATGGTGGCCTTTAGCAATCTGCTTGCAGCGGAGCTTCAAGACAGCCTGCTGAAGTGTGCCCGCAGTGCAGTTCTCCCCGACAAGTTCGGCGGCTTGACTGAATGGAATCTGAACGCCCTGCTCACCACATGCCCAGATGATACCGAGAACAACGTTCTTCCAATCGCTGTCGGTCCACTTGAGAAGTTTCGGACGGGGCTGGCGAGGCTTGCGGAGCGCACCATCCTTGTTCAGTTTTGGCACCTTGCGTGGACTGACATCCTCACCAGCGCTTTCATAATAGTCGCTGTC
The DNA here is from genome assembly GCA_026262405.1 of Curvularia hawaiiensis. Taxonomy (NCBI): domain Eukaryota; kingdom Fungi; phylum Ascomycota; class Dothideomycetes; order Pleosporales; family Pleosporaceae; genus Curvularia; species Curvularia hawaiiensis. The sequence goes on from JAODYC010000061.1 coordinate 82,865, forward strand.
GTCGGAGGGGGTATAACTCACAAGGCTCGTGTTATCCTCCTGATCGTGGTTGCTACGAGGGCCAGCAATGAAGCGTTCAGGTTCGACTGAGCGGCTGCCGAAGCCATAGTTGACTTGCGGCGCATGCTCATAACCATGGAAGTATCCATTGCCAGCATCGGTAGGACCGTTGTAATCGATAGCAGCTGGTGCCAACATGCCTGACGAAAGATTTGGGGAGTCGTATATCTCGTCGGAATCAAACAAACCGACCACGTTCAGCTGGTTGTTGTGGTAAGAAGCCATGGTAATGGGTGCGCTCCTAGACGAAAGACGTGACTAAAGAAGGCCCAGTAAGTACAATAACTGATATGCGTTGAATAAACAACGTACCCGACGCGCGTTGAGCGACTGGCTACCAGAATAATGGACGAGCCACAAAGGATTCAAGAAGAGCGAGAGTGTCTGTTTCTTCGTAAGCAAGGTTCGGGATCAAATTCGGAGTGAAGACGCCTAGATGGCCTACTAGTGCCACAACAAGAGAATGACAATGCAGCCCAAACGAAGACTCGCATATGCCGCTCTTGCGTTGCAGCAAGGGAGGGAGAGCCCATGATGAAACTTACTTCGCAAAACTTTTGGATAGAAGAGCAAAAGCACCTCCAGTGAGACGGAAGTCTTTGTTGAAGATGGTGCCTTAGCGTTTGCTGGCTCGAACGCAGGCTGATTGCGTAGACAGAGGGCTCGCCAAGAGATCGACCTGCTTGCGTAGCACTCAATGAGATCGCCCAACAACCAATTCTTTTCCTGAGAACGATAATGTTAGAAATTTGAACGTACAGGGGATGCCGAACGCGCCTGATACCTTTCGTAGCAGTTTTGTACTTCTCTTGTGACTTGCCGTTTTAAATTTTCTAGAACCGCAGGGTATGGTGAATGGCGGATAACAGATGAGATGACCGACTACAATGCGCTCCTGGGATTGGCATGTAGTAGAAGGGCTATTCGGCGATGGGCGCAGGCTTTTGATGGAACTTTTTTTGGGGCTGGAGCGTCCAATTGCAAAGGCAAATGGATGTTTTATTGGGAATGAAGAAAGGGGAGTAGTCAGAAGGTTGAGAGGTTGACTGAGAGAAGAGAGAACGCTCAAGTGAGAGAGAAATTTCAGGGCTTGATCTTATACTCTTGAGAACCGGTACGAGGCTAGCGTGTCTACCCAGAATTCACCGTCTCGCTCACATCAAGCGGTGTCAACGCGGAGCCGGGACGTTTGAATAAAGGCTAGATGACGTCGATATCTATATTTACACCGATAGTCAGTTCCACTAAATCCCATGTGAAGGACAGTTGAAGAGGGGGTCGTTCGAGGCGGTAAGGTCAGGGGATCCCACATGACGGACGATTGGAGAGGGACCCTCGAGGCGGTAGGGTCGGAGGTGGAAGGGACGGAGGCGGACTCGACATCGTAGATGCGGAGAAGGCGAATATCAATGGGACCACGACGATGCACTTTACACTTGTACTAGTGCTTCTCCGGATTAGGGTGGCGATTGGAATGTCATGGGATTGTGATAAACCTTTTCCGTACGTAGCAGATGTTGATGATGATGTAGACGTAGAGAATGATGTGAACGATCAATGACAAGCCCACCTCTCTGGTTCGGCAGCCAGATACGTCGCTGGTCGCTGATCACAGCAGGGCGATCCATCGGAAAGAAGACTGGGGTGACTTGCTTGATGGTGGTGAAGGCAGCCACCCGCCGAGGAGCACGAGGTAAGGGACCGGAAGAGCGAGAATGTTCTGCCGAGGATTTGACATTGATGTCTCCACTATGTATCAAAGTAAAGAAGTTTATCGAGATTTGTCCTAACATTCTCTGTATACTTCATACGAGTCAGCACGTCCAAGGCCAGACAGCCATACGTAGATGGGCTGGCATTTGGTTGATCGTTATGAAGCTGGGACAAAGAACGAAAAAGCGAAGGAAGAAAATCAAGGAAGTAATTGACAGTGAAAGAATCAGATCTGAGAAGCAGACGGATATTGAAAAATCGTGAAGAAGATAGTCAGCGTGGGAGAGTACTTACCAAAGTGAGTGATCCGACGTAGCGCTTTGAGACTTGATATTATTTTCGACAAGTAGGCCGTCTTCGTCTCTCCCATTGTCGTTGACTGAGTCATTGGATACGATAACAATGACCAAGATAAGGGTGAGGTGATCTAGGGCTTGAGTCTTCTAAGGGGACATATCGACATGCAAGTTCTGTTGGGCCACAATAGCTGAGCAGTGGGTGAGTGTGAGAGCCAAGATACAATTCAGCTTACGAGTGGAATGATCAATCCAGGGAATGAGAGTTGCAAGACGAACTCTCAGTTGCTCCAGAAAAGTTCGACAACCAAGACGTAATTGACAAGGACGATAGCGTAACACTGTCGACTTGCATGTACTCAGCTGTATATTGATATTGTGAAGCGGTTGGTGCTCATATTTACTGCTGTGATCCCAAGTATATCGAAGGTTATGTGTACAATCTGACATTCTTGTCGCTCCGGCCTATGGGTTTGTAAGTTGTCAAAATTATCCCAGTAAGTGATCGCTGTAGTCATGAGAGTTATCTCGGAGTCCAATTGATGCGTGTCGCAAAGCGGAATCCGAGTCATTGACAAGGAGCCATCAGAGTGTTGGAATTCCAATATGCATCAGCCTTGGCGAGAGCATATAGTATTGACATGTAGACCGCAACAATATTTGTAGCGAACCCTATATGGTGGTGTCGCGAAGAGAGATGACAGCCGTTCTCTTTCCATAATTAATGGTTCCGTATGATTCGCCTGTCGTTGTTTGTGATACTCAGTCTGCAATGTGTTTCTTCCTGTGCCCAGAGCCACACAATGCCGAGACTTTGCTGCCCACAGGGTTAGCGGGAGCCGTAATAAAGGACACTGTGTACATGTCTGGAGCACGAAGACTCCAAACAGCTCTTTGTCTCTTTGTTTCCGGGGAGGGTTTGTGTTGCTGGGGACAGGCAGGTGACTATTGGCGATGCCTAAGAGTGCAGACGGCGTCCAGCTACAGCGTCTTGCCGTTTAGTAACAACAGAGGAAGCCCAGTGGGTACAGAGTCTAGTAAACGACATATCAAGGACTGTGATGTCAACTATACTTGTAGAAAGGGGCTCGCGTTGAGGGGGATTTCTGGAGGAGGTTGAAGCGGTAAAGGCCGTTGGGAAGGCACGAAGAGAGAAGAAGTGTAATTAAGGTTTCTGACGCTAAAAGCCAAGTGGGGAAGGGCGTTGTCCAGTTAAATCACAGCCTTGGCACAGTCCACAGCACAAATGAACAAGATTCAGCGGTGAAACAGACACTGCATTCGTCTCTCAGAATATATTACTGTATCTAGTGAACTATCTGTGACTTGTTAACTACTTCTGAGGTCGCTGGGTACTCGTAGATAGTAACCTACCAGGGATAGGCAAGATGTATGTTGCCCTTGATGTGAGCATCCGTTGCAAGAAGTCCAGTAAATCTTCAATGTGAAATCCTCGAGAGATTGCAGTCGTTGAGTACCTGGGTTTCAGCTGCGAATCGTGGCTTATAATGACCTGTAACCTATGTGTGAGGCAGAGCTTGGCAGCGGTGTCCTCGCTTGAGCTTGTCAAAGGATTCGGTCCGATTCAAGTGACGTCGGTCTTTGAAGCTCTGAGGCAAGCTCTTTTCCGTTGTCGTGCTGCCTGTCAAAGTATCGACAAGCCTCTTCCTCGTTGTGTATCTGTCACACACTGCGTTGGTGGTTCCCTCCTCTGAGTCCGCATTGACCTTCCTCACTCGTGTGGCCTTCCCCCTCTTCATTTTCGACCCTCTCCACACCCACCCCACGACAACGAGCCACCAAATTCGATAAGAACAACTACAAGCCACCGCATCTGCTTTCCGATACGACCTTGAGATGGAGACTCGAAGCGGTAAGATGCATACGGCTCTCGAGCGCTCCTGCACCTTGCCGTAACATCCCCTCGCACTACGAAATCTCCGCCTACCCATCCTACGCCGACGACGACCTCTTACGGATCCTTCGCAACCCATATACAATGATCATACAGAGCAGCTTTGTACTACCTCCCCTATCTTGAGGGCTGTGTCTCGCTGGGGCCGGTGTGCTGCAATCTGTCCTTCCAGTGCGTGCGGTAGCCCGCATTGCTGATTCTGGTTACCAACATCGCGCGCAGGCAACGCGCCAACGAAGCTCAATCAAGGTAAGCAGATGTATGCAGGACATTGTTTAGTATCTTTCGTGTCCTCGCCCGAACCTCGGTGTAATACGAGGCTTGCGCGACACGCGAATGATACTAGCAAGCCCTCAAGCTGCACCAGACCCGCGACTTCTTAGCTTCAACGGCGGCGGCGAGAATGCTTCCCATACGCATAGTCTTTCGCCGACTGCGTGACTTCCGCGGCCAAGGAGCCGATATCGTACAGACCCCAGGGGAGGGAACACTCGTGCGATCGAAGATACCGGCTACCCCGTCATCTGGCAGGTGGGAACTGCCTCGGCAATGGGTGGTGGGATGCTAGCTAACAATCTTCGCTTGTCTCATCGCTGGACATTGAAACCATGCGCATCCACGATGACCATAGTATGAAGCGTCCTCTTGGTCCTCGGCAGCTTTTGCAAGCATCCAGCAACCGTTGGTGGTACCACAAGATAGCCGAATTTTGTCACCAAATGGAGCTCGACCTTGGATTGCCACCACGAACTCCATTGCAAATCTCTCCAGGTACTAGATGGCTACTCGAGCCGTGAGATCACATCACAAACGCTGTGGCAGTCCCGGTATTGTCTGCACGTAGCGAGCAAGTGGTCGCGAATGTTCTTGTCGATCGTGCCACAATAGACAGCCTTTTCTTTGAGTCTGTCCACCGGAGCTCGCCTACTCATCAAGTCCTGGACATGGCATTGATACTATCCATGATCATCTGCAAGCTAGTGGCAACCTGAAGATAGTCTCTTGGAGTTGACAAACAATACGGGTGGGACACAACAACTTTCGAATGATGTCGTGTATCGTTTGTGCGCCGTCGAAGAATTGGCACTAGACCTCAGTTGGAACTCTTCCGGTGTCAGGCGAACCAAGACCGCATTACCCTTGAGTAAAGCTCATTGCCCTGGAACCAATTGGTATGATATCGTTTCGAGTCGCATATCTCGAGTCAAGGCTAGTAAGGAACCCCATAACCTTAGATAACACGCGATAAGGACCTCAGATTCTCCTAGAGTCTGTCAATCGAAAGGATGTGTCGCAGCAATGACTCGATGGGAATGGACGATTGCGGTTGTCTCAAATGCGGATGTCAGAAGACTCTTACCATCGACCGCACTCAAAAACTGCCAGCTCGACTTTTACCCAACTCTTGCATATTATCAGTGTAACCTCTGGTCCAAACGTGGTATCTTCCACCCCAGAAAACATCTGTGGACATCGATGCCCTTTCCAATATTGCCTACGGTTCTAATAGCAGCGAACATCCAAAACGTTTTGGTGACTGGACTGGAGACATTCGACAGCTATCCAGGAACAACTCTATTCATCTGTCAGCACTCAGGTCCTGTGTTCACTCGCGTTGAGTCTCGGAAACGTCAAAGCCCTGAAGAACCAAGATAATAACAACCGCTCAATTTCAACCTCAAGTTGATTGACAAAAGCTCTGGAGTGATGCTGTCAAATTCTCCTTCGTCCCAGTACTATGGGTTCATAAGCGGAGTTGGCCGGTGTTTTTTACGGCAATGGTCAGGACGCATATGTCGGCTTACCAGTGCTCTGCGCCTCTGGACAGGGGCATCGCTGCTCGGAATGAGGATATGCCATCATATGATATCAATATTACAGCCAAAAACTGACTTATGAGAACTGGAACTAGAATGGAAATCAGTACTCGGCCCATGTATCACGGACGACCTGGAAAACATGGTTGATAATCCTGTTGTCGCCTGCGATCTGCCTTCATGGATCGATCGTTTGATTCCGTTGTCGCATCGATTATGGACTGTCCAGGAAGTCCTCGCTCCTTATTACCAGCTACTGTTACACGACAACAGTAAGCGTCGTTGCAAGAAGGAGTGTTGGACAGCGAGATGAAAACGATACAGTGTGTCGACTGGTTTGACACAAGAGTCCGCCACTCGATCGACGACATTCTGGAGCATCTTTCTGTTCCCGATCGCATGGTATGTGAGCGCGATTCACCATTCAATGACGACGGGGAAACATGTATATGTCGAACTGTGTCCCACGATGTTCTTCAGCAGCTGCGCATTGTCCATCAGCCAACAATCAATTGTTGTGGATAAGGCTATGCTTACTCGAAGCTGAAACAAGCATCTAGGTGTGCGCGCTGGCCCGATGCCCTCAAGTATCCCGGCCGTATATACGTAATAGTCCGACGGTCGTGTGCTCCGCTCCTATGTGAGTCGCTGATTCATGTCTGGCATGTTCTACGCGGGGTGAACACTTCTCGAGGTTTATGCGGATTACCATCTGTTCTTAATGTCCGTCAACGCGAGGAGAATGGATTGGAAGGGACGTTCCGTTAGAGCGCCACAGCATCAGTAGCTGCCACCAGTCCTGGTAGGGATTATTCCTCCTCTTGATGAGCCTCCCAGAGAACGTGTTGTTTCTCAAGGGTATGGGCCTGTCTCTTCATGAAGCGGACGTTGAAGTCAACAACCGGCTCCAAGCTGACTTGCGACCTTTGCCCAATGGACACTGTGCTTCACAGCCGCGACGCGCGTTGAATGTGCGAGACTGTTCCCCCAAACACTCTGCGTGCCTCTCCGGACATGAGCCGCGCTGCC
>JAODYC010000061.1:89793-111346 GCA_026262405.1 Curvularia hawaiiensis
ATGACCACGATTGTCCGCGGCCTGGACCGCTCCGGTGCCAAGCTGCACAAGTAGGAAATCGTTAAGGTACTAACCCAGGCGTTCGTGTTCTGGAAGGCGCGCGACCATGGACATCTCAGAACAGAGGCTTAACCCCTAGAATCGCAGCGAGATCTGGGCATGCTGTCAGCTGTCCAACTGCTATGCAGTGTTACACCTGTATAGTGCTCACCCGCCAACCCTGGTGTGCTCCCGTTTCTGAGCATATGCAGTTGTCCGGCATGGCTGTTCACCGGTCATCTGCTTCTTGTTGAGGTTGACGCTTCGGCAAAATTGTCTTGTCCGTATGAGTCGCGGTGCAGCTCTTCCGTTCGCTGGTGTCTATTCGTATGGCTGGAAGAGCCTGTGAAAGCTGTTGACAAGAAAGAGTGGGGATGGCAAGGATGGTTTATTGTTGAAAGGGCTACGCGAAGCTAAGTCGATGGCTCCGACAATCCTGAGGCATCGTCAGCTTTCGGCATCGAGCATGCAGATGGATATGCTGTCATGTACCCATTGGCCTCTAACTGCCTTGAGATGGCGTTGCTGTCGCGGTATTACGGGAGCTGATGCCGAAGACGGTGGGGTGTTGGTGTGTAGGTACCGCGGGGGTCGACGAGACTCACGATGTGTAAACACCAAGCCCAGAAGGCACCCGCTCCAATCAAGCCAACCTCATGCAACCAGGGCATGCATGCCAACCTACTCTCGACAGTGAGCTGTCTGTATAGCATGCGGTCTTGATTGCAGCTATTGGAAGAGGGCCGTAGAAAACATCGCCGTTGTTTTCTTCGCTTGTCTGTTTGCTGCATGCGTATAGGCAAGCCTAGGCATGTAAAACCACTGACATTCCTTTGTCTCCCTAGGCAAACACCAGTGCCATGTCTGAATGCTAGAGCCAAAGCACATCATGGGTGAATGGCCATGCAGTTGCTACCCAGGGACATGGTGCACTGTAGAGCAAAATATACATCATGAATGCGATGCCAATAAGCACAACTAGAGTAAAAGTTGGTTGTTCATCAAACTGCAAGGAAAAGGCAGTGCTAGGTGCTTTGTCTTGCATGTGGTCGTTGGTCTTCAAGAGTCGCCGCCATACCGTCAGTCTGTTTGTTCGAACACCAAAGGAAGAATACCAGCCCTTGGATACCATGAACCTTAGGTTTCACGACTATAAATACTGTAAAATTACGACTCTCATCATGTAAGAACTTCGCTAACTTGTGGACAGGTGGGCTGCGGCCCGGTTCGAATATCGCCATATATGGCCAATCTTTTTTTTCTTTTTTGTTCTGACTTATGAGCAAGTCAGGTTCGAGTCCCACCGTATGCGGCGACCAGGCTTTTCTTTTTGCTTCTGGTTCTCTGACCAAAGGCTACCGCCTTTTGAAGCGGCTCAATGGCTAGAATCCCAGGGGGGGAAATGCGGGCATCTGCTCTCCCTACTATGCTTATGATTTCGCCTGACCATAGTCTTCAGCTTTGCACGGCATGGCTCCCAGCAAGGTCGGTCCGCAGTAGCGGATATTCACAACTCGAGGTCGTTCACGATAGTACCCGTGACAAGGTACTACCGACCACAAAACTGGATATACGGGTAACGCAGTGCTGAGCAACTGGTGTCTATTTTTGCGCCTGTCATCTGCTCGCCCATCATCTGGCCGGCCGTATTTTTCGTGTTGTGAAATGCGGTATACTGCATCAAGCCTGCAGAGTGGGAATCATACGCGGAACGAATGTCAGGGCATTTTGTATTCGCCCTGGCAGACCTGTCAACATTCAAGCTGGACGAGGCTCATTGATTCAAGCTGGAGCTTTATAGGGGCCAGGTCAGACCAGGCTGCGATTTTTGGGATTACGAGCAAGCCAAGTCAAGCTGCAGGGCCCGGCATGACTTGGCTTGATTGTTAACAGCTGTGCGTGTTGGCAAGAGCATCGTATCACGCTGCCAACGAGAGCTGCCTCTACTTTCATAGGAGATGTCGTTGCGTTTGCCGGAATATTCAAAGACAGCTGCTGGCGCTGCACCAGCTGTTGGTTGCGTCCAACACATACTTCCAGATGTGGATGGAGCTAGGGGTCATGGCGGTAACAGAACACACATCCAGGAAGCGCAGCCCAACGATGTCATGCTGAGCAAATCGGCGCGTATGGAGGTTTGCCAGTAGACCAGGTTCCCATCTTCAGCAGTTAGCACCTGGTGCCATCCCCGTGCTCACCATGGCCGCCCCGCTCTCCGTCATGCTCCCAACTTCCTCGTTTCTGCAACAACAGCCTCTGCCTATCACCAGTCTCCTTGCAAGATATAAACGCTGCAAATCGACGAACTATCGCTCCCTTAAGGAGAAGTGCGATTGCGTAGCCCAGTGGGAATAGCCCACTGCCGTAGATAGTTGTCATCCTCAAGAACCGTGCTAACTTATACCGCAGGCCCCGGTTCGAATCCCACAGTGGACTTCTTATATCACAAATACAATCCCACCGGAATGTTTCCGGATCTACCATGGGATTCATCTTCTTTTTTTGCTCTTTTCGGTACCTTCCACGTCAAAGGACACTGCACCTTCAACACATCAGGACCAAGGCCCTAGCTTTGGTGATCCTCTTGGTTATCCACGTCCTTTTTTGCAGCTCCACGGTTTGAGTAGACCAGCGATAGCGATGCAAGTCATCGTCTAGCGACCTTCACAAGTTGACAATATGTCAAGGCATCACGCCAGAAGCTGATCTCCTGAAACCAGGCATGCAATGATGCGTACAATCGTGGATATCACACAGTTTTGTATTCAAGTCATAGACGCGATCAGTTCCACTACAGCATCTGGACAACAAGAGAAAAACACACATTGACAGCGCGAGCTCCCAAGCCATTTGTTTCGGCTGTCAAAAGTGCGGGCTCGGGTCTCTGCCTGGTTATCGAGCTTCATTGTGCCGGTCCCCCTTTGGCGGTTCACGTACGACCAACGATTCCATCATATCCTCATCTGTGTCCTCACTGGCACTAGTTGTTGCGTCTATCTTGTGGCAAGATAGCCCGAAGCGCACGCCGTTATTCGTGTTTTTGCCGAGGTTGAAGCCTCTGCCCACGGTAGAAGCCAGACTGAGCAAGACTCAGAATGCCTGGTAAACGACAGTAGTCTACTTGCGCCCCCCTGATGTCGAGATTCAAATTGGATTCCAGCTCTCGAGTTGTAGCGAAGCGGTGACTCTAGACTGTCATCGTGAGCGTCTGCTAGAAGAGCATCCGTTGCAAATGCTAGATCTTCCCTGGCATGCACTTACCTGGAAGAGCTGCCTGTGGCACATCTTTTCTCAAACTCTCCTCTAGCTCTCCAATCTCTCACATAGCTGATCTAATCAGTGTGATGATGGCTCAGGCCGCAAAAGATTTTGCACAGCTTCCGCTTGTTGTTTGCGGCGCTTTATCTGATCCTGCTCTAGAACATCAATCTGCGGAAAGATCTTCATCCCGGCTCTCATACCCGAATAGACCTTATAGATGTTTGTATAGTTTTCAGTGGCCGCAGTTCGAGAACTGAGTTCTTGCGCAAGGCTCGGGAAACGGCGTGCAATCGGTGTCTCGTCTGCGATGCTGTTAGGAAATGAGCTATTGTACAAGCTGCATATTTGCGCAAATCAATACGATTTATGGATCTCTTGACAAGGTCTTGAATTAGCCAGTGGATGCTGGATCAACTCCGGGCTTGGTGTCGCTGTTCTGTAGGCCTGTGTTACTCACTCTCATGCCAGCCAGCGACTGGACCGACAATGGAGAGTCGATGTCTTCAACCACGAAAGGACAACGACCTTGTTCAAGAGATGGTATTGGAAACCCTCAAGGTAGTTCGGCAGGGGGGCGCAAGGTTCTCATGTTGTGACAGAAGTCAAGACAAATCATGTACGGGAGTAGATAATGGTCAGGATCCTTGACACTTGCCGGGCCCCACAAACAGCACCAGACCCTGGTTTTCCTCTCAACGTCGCCTCCAGATTTCATCTTAGCTTCTTCGCTGCCGGTACCCAAATCTCTCTTCCAGGAGCTTCTCAGTTTTCTTAACAGGCAACAAACATACCATTCGCACAGCAAACGATCACTTTGCGAGTGCGCCGGGAGAACTTGGAGTACAGAGAGGAGCCTGAGACACGTCATGTCCGGCTCGTTCTGTTAGCACAATACATTTTCGCTCAGCTGCTGGAAGCGCCTGAGCTTGCACGCCCCAGCAAGCCAATTGGGGAATTTTCAAGGGTCCGAGCGGTCCCAGTAGCTATCAGGTAGTTGCTGGTTTACATCTACCACTCGTGGTCGGAATCTTGCAGCTGCGTGATAGTAGTGCTTGCTGATAAGTATTATAGTGGAGCGATCGTCTGACTGCGCCCACCGAGCAGCACCGTCCCCCAGCCGCCTATGGCTTGGCATCAAGGCCTATGACATTCTCATGTTCTCGCTGGGCTTTGATGTTGGCCGCTACATCTAGACCAGGGCAAGCTCGTATGAACGCCTTAGCTCTAAAGTTTGACAACCAGAATACGGTTTGTCAGGTTATATGATTCGTAAGCAAGGAGACAGCTATCGTGAAATACGTAAATATAGCGGATGAAGGGACGAAATGCATACAATCTCTCCAGCATGGGAAGCCAGAAATGTGATGCATTTATTAAAAATGCTTTGCGTGGACGTATGCAAATCGGAAGAAGGAATATCCATCCCGCATCGCATACAAAAGCCAACACTTTTCTTTGACATTATTTTAACAAACTCAGCTAAACCGCCACTCTTATCATCCCAGAAAGGTCACTGTATATTGAATTAGTAACCTACATGGATACTTCCATACTAAGATATAACTGCAGTTGAAACATGGTTAAAGGGCCGATTGATGGTCGGCACGCATGCCTATTCCGTATCCGGCTTATCGGGGCAAAGCTTCGGGCGATACTAAACCGCTTTCTGCAGTAGCGTATCTCCCATTGGGCGTCTCTGCACGCATGCAACTCTTGACCCTCTTTAACCTTGCAGCCTTCAAACAACTGCACTGCGACCGACCGAAAGTTCTTATTAATGTTCCGCGATGGCGTCATTTGGCCCTCGCCTACATAATATCCTTCGCGCCTAAGCTTTCCCTCGTTACCGCCAGTCAAGCTGGGTCTCGGTATCCCAAACCAAGCACGTTACTGAGTCGAACTGGTCCATAAATGCACCTCCATCAACCACCTCGTGACTCCGGACGGTCCAACGAACCTTTTACTTCGCTCTCGCTATTCCGGAAATATTCTTCGATCGGCAGTGTGCATCGTGGTGCAAACTGATTAAGCCGTAAGGAATCGGATTCTTCTTCGTGAGTCACAACCAGGGCTACACCACAACTGTTTGAAGATGACACTCTCGGCACTGTTGTCACATGCTCCTGCTTCGAAGTCGCTCCTCTTGTTATCAAGCGGGAATTAGGCTCAAGAGAAGGAAATTATTTTGACGACGATGTTTCTAATGTTTACCTTCTGTCGGAAATGGTGCCATAGAGGGTTGTCTTGAGGAAATGCAGTCAATGCAGTTCGATGTTGTTCCTGTGAACAGAGTACTATTGCCTGTTCATACAAGTGTCGCATCCCGCCCAGACATCATATTCTTTTGCATTACAAAATAACTCGGTACAGAAAGACAACAACTGGATGGCTTCCCGGGAAGGGGTCGAGGTAAGCTGACTGATATTGAGGGCCTTCTACATGGACTGATTGAGATATAGGAGGGAAAACCAAGGGAAAACAAGGTTTATCGTGTTCGCGTGACCGACCGTACAACACATCGTCTAGGTTCAGCCAATGGCGTTCACGTCAAACACCTCGATAATTCTTCAAAGAAGGCGCCGCTCGTCTTTTGTACTTCTGTCACTCGTGTGTGGATTTCAGCTCAAGACTCCAGCCCGCCGAAACATCACCAATTGTTCGTCTCGTTCTATCAGGCCAAACTCCTCAGCAAAGCCCAGATACCCCTTACCTTCATACCGCTTCTTTCAACGCTCCTAGGTCCTATCGTCATAAATCCTACTCTCTAGGTAATCGTAGGGTTCTAATCCCGAGATAATAGATGTCAGTTTGGATCTCTCGAAAAGTAAAAGCACCCTTCACTCATTTCAGGTCCTACTTTCTGGTGTGCACGACCAGTGCATACTATGCTGTACATATGGTTCCGAAAGTCACGTTCGGTACGTACTAGACCAAGAACACGTAATATGCACAGGTCAGCAATTCCAGCCCGGCTATTCTGCGGCTTCATCTTAGAAAAGCTTGATACAGTTTGAAGACGCCCCGTTATCGAGACGCATCGGAAATCGCAAGAAAAAGCAGTCGTCACCTGATACCTGGTCTCTACTGATCAAACCTTGCCTGCGTTGAGACAGCTACCGAGACGTACTTCAAAGGCCCCGAAGGAGACCTTGACAATCAGCAGACAATGCGCTTGCTCGCATTTCCATTGCGCGGAAACCAACTGGGGAGAGATAACTTGTTCACAAAGAAGTGTGCGTAGAGATTGCGCATACAACTGTTTGCATGGCCACAGCGTACAACAGCCGCGTGATGCGCAATATGCGATCATACCCCACGATTCATAACGGTGGCGACGCTGTACATTCAAGGGGAGAAGAAAGACAGTGAGTGTATGGTTGCACCTAGACTCAGTGGCGCGGTGTATCTTGTCAGAGGGTGGGGGCCCACGGGCGCCGTGTTAGAGAAATGGCGCAATTCAACACAATCCTGAATTTCCGTTACACGCCAAAGCCCTCTGGCAGTGGGGGTGCGGACAACCCACCTTGGTGCATAACTGGTGGGCATTTATGTCGTTCTTATAGGGCAGCGCACCAGCGCCCATGCAGGCACGAACGTCAGTCTCTGAACCCCTCCCTACGGCCTCTGGCGCGAGAATCAACCACGAACACATAACAATACCCGTCCGACCGCCAACAATCTCGGAAGAAGGACGCGACTGTGCAGAAGCTCATGTGGCCGATGGAGAGTAATGTCCAATTTCTACAATCAGCAAGCTTTTGGGCAGCCGACCTTCACCGATGCGCATGCGAGTGGGAGTTCCTCTGGACGTGACACGCTCGATGTCATGGACTCGTCCGATCTCTATTACGACCCCAACTGCACCTATCAAACTGGTGGACAATCTCTGCAGCAAATGCAGATAGCAACTCACAATGAGTATACCCAAAACCAGCATTTTGTGTACACCTTGCAAAATAGCAGTGTGTCAGTCGCAGGTAAGGTTGCCCCCTCCATCCGTCTTCCATCGTAATTTTCCTATTTACTCTCATACTTTGCACGCTTCTTGCAGTCCAAGTCTTATCTGCCTTATGGTTCTGGAATCACGTCCGGCTCCTCTGGGTTGTCGGTTTTCGATGACGTTTAGCCGGGAGCGGATGGCGTGCTCCCACTAGTCGCACGTGATCGGACGATGTAGCAACACATGCAACGACGACCTACCTGGTTTGGGAGGCGTTTATGCAAGTTGAGTAAAGATGTGTTTTGTTGGATTCAATTACTTGCCGATAAAATACGCAACACTCACCGCGCTTCTATCATGACTCGCTTTCCGCAATACTTTGCTCACTAATGTCTTCAAAAGGCCTCCAATACACTTCGCCAACGGTGCCAAACATGAATAGCCACCTCTCTCATCATTACGAGCCTGGAAACTCAATACACCTTGGATTGGATGATCTTCAAAGGTTATCCACAGCGACGCACGATTATAACATCAACGCCTATCGCACGCCATATCCCGACAGCAATGCAACAAGCACCTCATCAGCCCCATCGCCCGATCCCGCAAATTCCACTCTGCTCACCGATCCGGTAGTCGTGGAAGCAGAAGAAGACAAAAGAAAACGCAACCAGGCTGCTTCTGCGCGCTTCCGCCAGAAGAAGAAGCAACGTGAGCAACAACTTATGGAGAAGGCCCATGAGATGCAGGAGCGGACGAAACAATTGGAGGTTGAGAACGAGGGGTTGAAGAAGGAAAACGTATTCCTAAAGAAGCTGTTAGTGGAGAAGGTGGATCACATGAGCGATGAGGATCGTGAGATGCTAAGGAAGGTTGCTGAGGGGACGTTAGATAAGGCGATTAAGAAGAGTCGTTGAATGATCAATTTCCTTATTTGGCCATTCAAATGCAGGCTCCCAGACCTTGGCTGAAAAGCCTCACTGGGGGCCACGTTGGAGAAGAAAGGCAAAGCTGATGTCTCGCAGGGGAGGACAGACTGGGGTTTAAACGTTGTGCCGTCCACGACCGTCTCATCTTACTTGTCTTTTAGGGCAATTTTCATACAAGTCTATCCAATACGGGTCATTCGAGGTTCGAGTACATTTTGGGAGGGGTGAAGACGGTTGATTACTGTGATCTCTGGCTCACGAGCGAGTCCAGAGTGTTTGACATATGCCTTTCGCAACACGTCCATCCCTAAGAGACATATGCTGGACATTTTCTATTGTGTGTACCCTTCCTACACTTTTGACAACGCCTTGAGACGCCTTTTGTCATGATCTATGGCTGTTGTGCTGCCCTCACAGCCCAGTGTGGTAGCGTCTAATCCGCATCAAGCGTGCACCAATAGGGCATGCCACGTGGGTCACATTGCCTCTATGTGCAACTGTCTGTGCACTCACGGCCAAAGATCGAAGAGAGACGCATCCACAACCTCCCCAGATTCACGTAACAGGTCACCGTGGCCCAGGTAGGTACGAAGGCCAGAGATTCGCCCTGTTTTCCCTGCGTGTCCGTGCTAATGTACCGAGCTGTATGATTTCGTGCACGCATACCCTTATCTTACGACGTTCCCATTGGCTTCTATTTGGATATTGCTACAATAGCGTTACTTCTTGTCTTATTTATTTACCGTAGCAAAAGTCGGAGTACTCCGGCAAAAAGGCGACCTTCAGACTCTACGGAGAGCTCCATTTGCCTAATCTTCGAAGACCGATACGCATATGCTATGTAGTAATTAGAGTAAATTAACCAAGACCAAATCGCTACAATTCGAATACTCATTTTCCAAACCACTGTCTCATGTGCTGTTGAGAAATCCTACCTGATTTTTTTGACATGTGTGATACTCATAGACCAAAGAGCAAGCGAACAACTAAGTTTAGTAGAATGTGGTTACTTTGGGACTAGGCAGCCAAAAGTGTTCTTCAGAAATGGCGCGTCTCAAGTCAATGTCTTACTTTCGGACAGTATCACCCATATTTATGAGATATAGAGTCAATAAAAAAACTTTGAGAGTCAAAAAGCGCGATATAGCCTACCCTAATCTCAGTCAACAGGTTCTTGCTGCTTCTTAGACTTCGCCAACGGCTGGACATTGGTAGTTCTTTGTTGTCAGGATCAAAAAAGCGCTCCCAGCGCTCTTATCGTGTTAGGCTGAATGATGTTTCGGGTACCGCCATGGGGTATCTGAGTGGTGCTGCACTCGGTCTACAACAGGAACCTCATCGCTTTGGTCTAACCGCGCGATCAGGCATTTAATTGGTGGCCGGGGAGGAATCTCTGGTAGCGGACCTGAGTATCCAATTGTGCATGAGAAAGATAACCAGCCAGAGCGTATGTCTGGCCAAGTTTCCCACTGTGCACGTCATTGTAATTGGTGGTGCCTCTTTAGGTTTGGCGCCTCGCTGCACGAGGATTTGTCAACCTAATCCTCCCCGCGGACGTCATTTGTAAGCCTTGAACTCGCTCTTTCGAACGCGCGAATCGTGACATAACACCTCTTGTAGAAGTGAATGCATGGCAATTATGCTTGCTAGATGTCGGTCTACAATTCTGGCGTTTGCCCGCAAGGCTGACCAAGCTCGCCCTCTTCGCTCTTGGCAGCCGCCGTACTGTAGCGACATCGAGTAGCAAGGCTGACAGGTCGTATGTATATAGGGACAGCAACGGTTGAAGAAATGAATATCATACAACCTATTCACAGTTCATCATTACAACATACTAACCAAGCTCATATACAAGCACACTTCCAAGCCTCATTAACTTAAGACAACCTTTTCGACCAGACACACGAAGACACAGCTACCTTTACTCAAGACTCGATCACATCAAACCATATCCTTTCATACAGATGGCTGGCACAATGCGCGCATGGCAATTTCAGGCCTCCTCCGGTCCTATGGAGAAAAACCTTCACATCCCACCATCAGGCCTTCCCATACCGCCCATTAAAGACGATGAGGTGCTTGTGGAAAACTACGCAACAGGCCTCAACGGAATCGACTACAAGATTCTCGAGCTTGGTCTCATCACGCGTCTGGTTTTCCCCTCGGTAACTCCCGGCCTCGAAATCTACGGTCGAGTCGCCAAAACCGGAAGCAAAGTATCTAATTTCCAAGAAGGCGACATCGTGTTTGGCTCCATCGGCCCAGGAGGCAAATACGGAGCTCTCGCAGAGTACTTACCAGTCTCTCATAACCTGCTCGCAAAAGTGCCAGAGGGATTGAACAAAGACGACATGGTTTCCATTGCTCTCGTAGGCATGACGGTCTATGCTGGCCTGGCTCCTTACGCAAAACCCGGAAACAAGGTCTTCATCAACGGTGGCTCTGGAGGGACCGGTGTAGCTGCAATTCAAATAGCAAAGATTCTTGGATACGAGGTGACTGCTTCCTGCTCCGCGGCGAACATTGAGCTAGTCAAGAGCTTGGGCGCAGACACGGTGCTGGACTATACAACTGCTCCAATTGTCGATCAGCTGAAGGACAGAGGCGTGATGTTCGATCTCGTGCTCGATAATGTCGGTACTCCAGCCAATCTTTACCGAGTTTCGAATGCCTTTCTACGGCCCGAGGGGAAATTCATCCAAGTTGGCCTAGGCATAAGTCCAAGCGGAATCTTTCAACTTCTCACCAACAATATCGCAAGCTTACTTAGCTTTGGGAAGAGACAATACATTTTTGTGGATCCGAAACCGAGCAATGCGGTGTACGAGCAACTCGCAGCATGGATGGCCGAAGGGAAGCTACGCGCTGTCATCGACTCGACGTGGGAGTTTGGCGACGTACCGAAGGCCTACGAGAGATTAAAGACTGGAAGGGCAAAGGGAAAGGTTGTTGTGCACATTAAAGAGGACTGAGATTGTGGTATTGGAGAGGAAAGTGTTTCGAATCTTTTGAGCGAAATCATGTTCGGATTGTTTTGGTCAGTGTATCTACTGGCATGGATGATACCTTTGGCAAATGTAATTAGAAAAAATTGATTCTTTGTTTGGGACCTAACCATGTACCATGAAGTGCTAATAACATGTACCTTACTACCGTATTGGCCAGTGCGATGCCAGAACGCGGGGAGCACTATACATGGCTTGGCAGCTGAACTGCTACAACGCCCATGCCGTGAACACCTTCCTGGTGTAGTGCGCAATGCGACCAAACCGAAAAAACTGATTTCGGCTTTGTACATAACGTATACTAGAATTGTGCTAAGTGAACATTGGGTAACAATGCCCAGGACCAGTACCAAACCTGCGAGCCTAGAACCGACTGTAAAATTGAACTTACCGTGCCATGTAGTGTATATAAATGCAGAAGCCTCACATACGAAGAAGAGCACCCACCACAGCTCAAAGGTCATTCTCACGCATTCTCTTTGCAACAACGATCATCAACGCCCAAGATGAAGTCCAATTCCGCAATCCTTCTTCTCCTTCCCCTCGCTGCAACTGCATCACCCCTCATCAGCCGGAATCCCACCGCTGAAGTCGTCTCCGACCTTCTCCCGAGAGCTGACAACTGGTGCTGGCTTAACTCTGATGCCCTGAAAAACGATCCCCAGGGTTGTGACACCACGCCCTTCAGTGGCACTCGCAAGCGAGGTGTTACAGGTGGCGACCGTTTCGGAGTACGCTGCACTGCTCGCGGCAAAGCATTCGGATCCAATGGTTACAAGAAGTGGGACTACGTTCCTGGATGGGGATGTTGGATCTGGGCCGGGTGGACGCAGGAGGGATGCGAGAGTAAATCTGAAATCTAACACGAAATGGGACTTTGCTAATCACGGACAGGTGGCCTTCCCTATTACGACGATTACAAGAAGTGTCTGTAAGAGAGTTCAAGTCAGGAGAGTTGTAGAATACAGGGACACAACAAGATTGTCACTGTTTGTGAAGCGGCTTGGTGGTATTGGTATCGACGCGACAGGATCTCATAATCAGGATATTGTTAGTGTAGGAGTGCTGCTTCTGAATCTCGCTTATGTATGGAGTATTGTTTACTACAGCATACTTCTGGTGGTCGGGTTTTCGAATGCAGTCTGTAGTATTGTTCTGTCCAAACAATCTCAATCCTCCTTCTGGTATAACGAAGTTTTGCTCGCAGCCTGTGTCACCGTGACCATTCTTCAATCACCTGTTATTGCGAGGATCCGTAAAACTTGAAATTGTTGCAGTGGTTGTAGAGCAAAGCCAAAGATCGGCAGAGTACGGCATGACGTTGGCCTTGGCGCAACAAAAAGTTCGGAAGCTTTCCGAAATTCACGATGTCAAACTTTCAACATGCGCTCCATAGCGAAAAGCATACAACCTCTTTTCGCAGCGATTACCTCTTCAAAGCACACCAGTCGCGCACATGTGTTCAACGCGGCGCGTCAGTCATCATGGACGCGCTCGTTTCATGCTTCTGCGAACCTGAGGGTCGTTGACCTTGCATATCGGCTCCACGATGACTCGGGCAAAGCCACAGGAGACCCGATTGTGATTATACACGGCTTGTTTGGAAGCAAGAGGAACAATCAAAGCGTTGGAAAGTATGCACAAGCCATGCGAAGCTTTTCCTTGCATCTCGACTAATATGCTGCCTTCAGTGCCTTCGCGCGCATTCTCAAACGGCCTGTCTACGCCATAGACACGAGAAACCATGGCGACTCACCCCACGACAGCGTACATACCTACACTGCGCTTGCTGAAGATGTGGAGGCCTTCCTCAACAAGCACAATCTGAAAAATTCGACACTCATTGGGCACTCCATGGGCGCAAAAGTCATCATGGCCATGGCCCTTCGTAATCCAGACTGCTGCGCCAACATAATCCCCGTTGACAACGCTCCTGTGGACGCTGCGTTGTCCAGCGATTTCCCCAAGTATGCCGAAGGCATGCAACACGTGGAAAAATCCCAGCCTAAGAGCCAAAAGGAAGCTGACCAGCTGATGCAACCGTACGCAGCCGACTTAGCCGTCCGTCAATTCCTCCTCTCGAACCTCGTTCGCGGTGCACCTGGAGAACCTCTCAAGTTCCGCATCCCAGTCAAGATCCTCACAAAGGCTTTGAACAACATGGCCGACTTTCCGTTCACCAACCCCGATGAGGTGTCCTTCAAGAAGCGTGCGTTGTTCATCCGTGGAACGAAGAGCCACTATGTGAGCGATGAGACACTTCCGATTATCGGTCGTTTCTTCCCTAGGTTCGAGCTCGTGGATATTGATGCCGGGCACTGGGTCATTAGTGAAAAGCCTGAAGAGTTTATCAAGGGTATGTTAAGATGAACTCACTTGGTAAAGTACACATGCTAACGTCGTGCAGCGGTTGTGGAGTTTCTGGAGGAGAAACAGTAGATACCCGTACTAGAGTCGTCTTAGAGAGATTTCCAATTGAATAGACTTATAGATCGTTTGACTTGTTGCTTTGTGCCCATCATGTCCTGTACTATTTCTCATGTCCTTGAATTAGGTCGGTACAATCATTGTCGACACATTTCTCGCTTTCCGCTAAGACTTTATATGAGAGTGTATTGGTAACTATGCTAACTTGGCCCAATA
This sequence comes from Curvularia hawaiiensis, assembly GCA_026262405.1. Classification (NCBI taxonomy): domain Eukaryota; kingdom Fungi; phylum Ascomycota; class Dothideomycetes; order Pleosporales; family Pleosporaceae; genus Curvularia; species Curvularia hawaiiensis. The sequence continues at coordinate 103,611 of JAODYC010000061.1, forward strand.
TATGAAAGTGCACAACCCAACCAACAGGTTCTTCACCACACTCCACTATCCTTCGAAAGTACAAAAGCAACAGTAATACAAAAGGGGGTATCATTCTTATGCCAACTGAGAAAAGCATAAACTCCGTCACTCACTCACGTCTTGCTACCTCCTTGAGGTGCCTCCAAAACCCGTACTCTCGTGTCTGGTGCTGGAGAAGCTATCTCCTGAAGAGCTCCTTGAGCTACCTTCACCACCATTGTTCCAACGACTGCTACTTCCACTTCCGCTACCGGCGCCCCATCCACCAGTCTGGTTGCTCCTACTGCCACGATTGGCGAATTGTCCAGCAGCCCAGCCAGCGGCAGCACCACCCGCAGCCCCGGACCAAAATCCTGGTCTCCAGCCTTGATTCGTGCCATACCCAGACTTCCTGGGATCATTCGGGTAGTATGGTGGTGGTGGATCGTTGTTGTCATCGTTGAAGCCGCCTCCCCATCCTCCTCCGCCACCCCCTCCACCCCAACCAGGTCGATTTCCACCTGCAAACCCGCCGTTCTGGGCTTCCGCGCGATTTCTCAAAGCTGAATAAATCATCCAAAGCACCACCCCACCAAACAGCATCCAGAACAGGGCCCCAGCAATCTTCTCGCCCATGGTCTTCGGACCATCAGGTCGGTCTTCGTCGTCGCCCGGCCACCCTCCTCTTCCTTTGCCATATCTCTCCCGCCCTTTGTCTGTCAAAATGAGACGGTATTCGACGCCACAACTGCCTTTCAGGATGTAGGGGTCCTCGGGGTAATCGTAGCCCTCACAAATGACGTCCGTAGAGCCGAGCTTGAATTCCTCTGGCAGCGATGCCGTGCATGTCCATTGGATTGAGTTTTCGTCGTAGTCGGAGCCGCTATTCTTGCAGCGCATAACTTCAGGCTCATACAGGCCGCGAGCGGAGCCGCCAATGCATTTGAGCTGCACAGGTTATGTCAGTACCCAGTGTTTTTAGATGGCCGGTAAGCTGGAGTAGTGCGTACCTGGGGGATTGGGTCGACGCGTCTCGCAGATGTCAGCTTCCCTTTGCGCAAGGTTAGGCTTTGGATGTTTGACAGCTTCACTTTGTCTGAGCGGAGAGCGTCTGCGCCACTAGCGGCCAGCAGCGCTGGATACATGAAGCGCGAGATGTGCATGTTGTTCGCGGCGATGAGTAACAGGGCCTCAGCACCCAACAGGCAGATAAGAATATGAACTCTCCAGGGGGGTGGCGATAGCAAGTAAAAGGACACGGTAAGTAGGAAGAATGCCTTGCGCGTGTCAAGTCTAGAAACCTGGGGAGTGGCGCCGCCAACGAATGGCGATGACGCAACCCGTAGCACACGCCAGGGTCCATCCCGCGCTAACGCTCGATCCAGCCTAGCCTCATTCTCCACTTCCATAACATCGCGAGCACCACGTGTAGTCGGGCTATCAGCCATTTACACGCAAACACACCATGAAACAACGAATTACATACATAGTTCAGAATCCCGATGCTTTCACCCCGGAGCAAATTGACGTCCGGGGAGATGTATTTGCCGTGAAAGATGTTGAGGCCGCAAAGGAACACCGTATCACACTGGGATTAGATGAGCTACCAGACGAGGTACGTTTGCCCAAATCCCCCATTTGCAACCTAGGCGCGAATGACGAACGGAAAAGGATCCTTCATGCTGATCAACTTTAGCTCGACAAATTCTTCTCTCAATACCATGAAATGCATTTGAGATGGCAATCTCCAAAAGCATACATTGCTACTCCGCCGTTTACATCACGTGTTTCACCTGGTCTGCATGCTTTCTTCACGCCGCTAGACAAGACGGCCGACAATGCGTTCTGCGACGCTCTGCATGATATAATCTCCCCAGACCTGAAATGTGTCTCTGCGAAGGAGAGTGCGACGTCGCCGGGTGTGCTGTCAGAACGTTTTGCTATGTCGGCTTCCAAGCAGTTTTACGCCTACTTAGGGGAAATAAAGTCGCGAAAGGCGATGTTAGAGAGGCTCATATATGGAGATAAGGCGATCCCGCAAGTTCTGGGTTTGCTGGACGAGATTGTCGAGGCGAAGTATGTTGATGTGGATTATGACACCATTTCGCGCGCAGTGGTAGTAACAGCGGGCTGGCCGCATGCACCAGATAAGAGTTGGAAACCAGATAAGAGTTGGAATGAAGAAATTAGGTTGCCAAAGAAAGATGCCACCGTTGAGGTTGGGGTGCTGACTTTGGAGGGAAACACGGATCCTGAGGACATTCAGTTTGGCGGTTTCTTGACTGTCCTGGGGCAAGATGAGCGACCTAGTACGTCTTCTCTCTTTGACACTAAGCCAGCCTCTTTCTCCGCTCAATCAGGATTCTTCTACGAGTAGAGAAGCTAACTTAGTGGGCAGAACCTACGCGTTTTCAGACCCCAACACGGCACTATCCTCACGTCGAAGCCTCCAATAACCCCAACCTGAGACCAAAACCCCACCCTCTAACTTACAGCACCAGCTTCAATCAGCCTACAGGCCTCCATCCGACCCTAACTCTCACCTTCCCTGCTCAAAACCTCGCTCCGCCTGCGACTGGCTGCAAACTGCACGCATACCTCACACTCCCCTCGTACCTCTTCATCGATCAGTACCAATTCAATGATAAGCTCTTTCTGCAATCCAAGAACCTCAAACGTCTGCGAGCCCTTTCGGGAGCTACTGATCTCGAAGCCCCAGACTGGGCCGTCCCGCAGTGGGGCTCCGCCGCGCTCTTTGAGCTCGACGTGCCCAAGCCCGAGAAGATCGAGTACCCGGAGGTGGATGTGGGCGCCGGAGAGAACGTCTGGGAAGGTTTACCTACGCACAAGGAGATTGGAAAGGGAGACTGGAACGTGAGTATTCCGCTGCACCTACGGTACATGGGTGCTGCGCCACGTACGCACACGAGCTTACCGGTGCCGTGGCCCGTGGCATTCTGGGCGTGCAGAGCAGAGTCTGGGGCGCAGCATTCATCGAATCCGTTTGACCGGGTGCACTTGGGGTACGAGAGCTTGTTTGGGCCCAAGACGCGGTTCATGACGGTGCAGCCTGAGGTCAAAGGGGAGCAGGAGTTGGTTGAGTGGATCAGGGTGCCTGTGCTGGACACGAGACAAGCGGGATGGGTTGGGCCAGGGACGATGGGAGTGGTGTTTGTCGCGTTTCTGGGACTATGCTGGGTGCTCTTTGGAGGTAGCGCGAAGAAAGCAGGAGAAGGGAAGAAGGATAGCCAAGGGAAGAAAACGCAGTAGACACGAGGAGCATATAAATGTCACTTCGAACGGCTTGACAAGGTCTGGATGGTGTTGGAGCTTCATTTGCTCTCTCGCTGTCATGCAGCGCTAGTTATTTGGGTATCTTTCCGCTACTTATACATCCCTCCTCCAATATCTACGTCCCATGCGCATGCTCCTGTTGGCGCTGGTTTTGCATTTTTTGGGGGCACTCAAACTGTTCCAGTTTTTGGTTTGCAGATCCACCAGGTCTAGACAACCGTTACTGGTGCGTCGACAGGGATGCTCGGAATAATTGGCACCGGGTTACCTGGGAAGATGGGGTGGAGCGCATATATTGGACCTGAGCTATCTTCGCCATCAAACAGCATCAAGTTCTGGATTGGCTGCTCGCGCTGGCCCAGCACATTGATGACGTCCTGTGCTAGCTGGCCTCCCAAGAAAGCTGTCACGGGTGCTAACTCACTGCCCAGATTCTGGAGGAAGCTTCTCAGAACCTCTGCCTTGAGTGATTCGATTGGAAGAAGGAGTTCGTTGTGCTTGACATTGGCAATGGTGGTGAAGAGCTGGAGATCCTGTGGCGTATGGGATGGATAGATTCCATGGCCGTTTCGCTGGTACTCCCACAGCGCACGCACACAGGTCAGAAGGGGGTGCACCCTCTTCAGCCTCCTTGGGTTGTTTGCAATGTCGCTGGGCAACGGCGAATCCTTGGCCAGCATGAGCGGGCTGTAGAGCTCTTGCTTGGTGACGAGCTCGACTACCTTTCCGTTCTCGCGCTTGACCTGGACGTCCTTGATGCGCCTAGTTGTAGTCTCTGGCCCGAGCTGGGTGTCGCGGTTGCTCTTTTCGCGCTCGATAACAAAGTTGTGTTCGACGAGGTCGGCGAAGATGTAGCCGTACATGCCGTGCGAGGCGCCTGCGTAGAAAGGCTTCTTTGCGATGCGCGCGCCAGCATTAACGGTGGATGTGGAAAGGAAGTCCATATCGGTGGCTATAATAACGTCGTAGGCGGCATAGAAGCCGGGATCCTGCTCTAGTCGAATATCGGTGGTGATAGTGTTGACAGCGACGCGCGGGTTAAGTTTCTCTACCTGAGGCTTCGCTGCCTCTGCGCGATTTTTGCCGACGTCGGCGTCGCTGACGAAGAAGGACGCGCCCAGGTCCTCTTCTGTGACGTTTTCGTGGTCTGCGAGGGTGATGGAGCCTATGCCGGCAAGGACGAGGTTCTTTGCGATTTCGTTGGCCAGGGCCTTGATGGAGACAAGCAGGATGTTGGCTGTGCGAATCTTCTGCTGAGCCTGGACGCCCCAGAGGCGGATCTGGCGGTCGTAGAGGGCGATTTCGTCGGCAGAGATGCTATTGGCTTCGGCGATGGCAGCGACGGTCGCCCCAGCCGCGTCCTCTGCAGTTGGTGCGCCATTGGTTACGGACGGAGGTATCGCAGCGGGCTCGGTGATGTCAGTCATGGTGTCGACGGGCGTGGAGAAACAAATATGGTGGAGAGGCAGATGGTCCTGTCGCGTACGGGTGGAGGAGCGCGGTGCGTGTGCGGAGGAAGGTGAGTGAGAGCAATTGGGCGGGTCAGAGAGTTTGTGCAAGTGACGATGATGGCATTCACTTGGCCCGTTTTGGTAGCTCAAGCATGGAATGCGGCTCTGCAGGGGAGGCCGGGGCGTGGGCCAGTGATAGCGCGACGTGCGCCCCCACCCCGCGACTGACGACAGCACGGGACAAGCCTCCACCTCAGCCACATCGCATCCTTGACACCCCAGACCTCAACCCTATCGCCCTCGGCTCGCCCTCGACCTCGCCCACACGCCCGCCATAACCCAAATTGCTCCTTTCCACGCCGTCCTGACATTCCTGGCCATTGTCCGCACGCTCGACCGGCCCCCATGCGACACGGCACCGACGTCACCAATGCCTAGACCACCCTCATCCCCATCGCCTCCCCCCGCGACCTTCCCCTTCACCACCGGCAGCTTTGACTTTCCCCATGCCTCGACGTCTCCACCAACTGCTGCCCGTGCTGCCGGCTCAGCAGCCTCGAGGAACGGCCTGCGCTCCGTAGCTGGCCAGCGCCAGGGCTCTACACACGACGAGGCGCCATCGGCATCGCGAGACCCAGCCAGGCGTGCGCGCGCTCGTACCTCGACCAGAAGAGGCCAGCTGCACCGTATTTTTGGACCTCCACGTGAAAGCACAGTTGTTCCCGATAACTTGTCGCGGCGGCCTCCCACCGCGAACCCCAGCCGTCCCCGTGCCACCCCTAGCGAACGCTACCTCCGCCGTTCACAGGCCCGCATACGCGAACAGCGCTCGGCGGCCATGGACTTGTCGAATGACATGCTAGACTCTCTGAGTGATGTGCCCATCAACAACCCCTTTGCTGCCAATGCAAACATCGGTAGCCATGTCCGGCCCCGGAGCCCCATTGTCCAAGTCAACACAGAGCGCACCCACAAGCGCAGGAAGCTTCAGCACGACTCGAGCAGCGCCACCGAGTACATGTGCTTCAAGTACGGCCACAAGGGCCAGGTGGTGCAGGGCCGCCTGCGCATGGAGATTGTGAGCTGCGACGGCGGCGAGCACCGTAGAGACAACCCGCCCGGCCTGTACAAGGTCCAGAACGTGTTGAGAAACGACAAGAGTGTCTACTGCAGCGAGAGCTCGCAGTGCAACCTCCTGCTCAAGCATATTGGCGAAGCCCCCTTTGCCCTGGAGAAGGTCGTCATCCGAGCACCGGACCGTGGATTTACGGCTCCGTATGTGTCTCCTGTTGGTCGTCTGATCCCACCGCTAACCTCGTGCCAGTGTCCAAGAAGGTCTTGTTTTCGTGTCCATGTCTGCCGATGAACTCTTGTCCCGAACCTCTGCCTATAATCTGCACTATGAACCTCGTTCTCCGCTCATGTCCCCCACACCCAGCCTGCCCAACGAGGACAACGAGCAGATATCTCTGAGAGAAGCTCTCGAAGACCCGTCTGTGTGGCAATACTCTCGCCAAGGCACTCAAGAAGAAATGGAAGAACGCATTGAGAACCTCCGTCTTCGCAGTGAACGGTTGAATGCCGAATCCGCGACCTTGATGTCATCTTTGCGCTCCGACTCGGACCGTCGACGGGTACTCCGTCAGATGGTAGAGCACGAAGACGAGGCCGACGCCGATAATTGTGACCATGTAGCAGACGACCCTTACATTGGTGCTGCTGGCATTTCTGCGCCCACCCCGCCGCCCTTTACCGTCACTACAGCTGCCAGTGAAGATGACGACTCAGACTCTAATGAAGAAATGCCCAGCGCCGCCATAATGGCAGACCGTCTGCGAAGGGAGAGCCGTTGGCATCCAGACAGCGAAGACGATGACGATGACGAGACGGTACCGCGCTTGGCATCTCTTCAACGGGCTGTACCGCTAGAATACAGTCCGTATGGCGAATGGCGAGAGCGGAGGGAACGATATTTGGAGCCCATTCGTGCATCGCGCATCACTACGCCCAGCCGCATTGAGCCGTCTGAACGTACGCCAGACACGGAGCCAATCATCGCGCCCCATGCACGCTTCTTCATCGCCAAGAACAAGAACAAGATCACCATCAAGTTTCACCCAGCAATGTAGGTTCATTACACATGCAGTCAAATGGCCATATACTAAATTTGTCTGTACAGCTCGGGAAGATATGTCCTGCTCAAGTTCTGGAGTCCAAAGCGTGATGGCAACATCGATATTGAAAGCGTTCAATTCTATGGCTACTCGGGCCCTCGCTATTTCCCTGCTGTTCAACCACGCTAGACGACAGAATTCTTGTAATTTGCGACGCGGCTGGCCATGTCCTTCTGGGATTCATATGTGCCCCCAGGATTGGACGATCATGTTGATCAAGGGGGGAGGTGTATGCCATTTTTTGAGGAGCTGGACATGATGATGGACCGGTCTGTATCTGCAGCCGTGTATGAAATGATACCCAAATATACAGCGCACGACTGTATGGATGAGGAGGAGGAGTAACTCGATGGAATGATTGTTGCCATGATTGTCAACTTACAGGTGTAGACAGCTTCAACTAGCATCTGACCCAAAGTTTAGGCCATTTTTATGTGATACGAGGGCGCAGACTACGTTCTTAGTACCGTGGTTCAAGCGCGTCATCCATGGTATGTCACCCATTTTCGACAGAATGACGATGAGGAGCGCCCAAACGCAGGATTGAATGAATGGCAACGGCTACGAAGAAGAAGTAAACAAGACTGCCTCGGCCAGTGCACATCTATATACAGGCTTGGACTGGCGCATGTCTAATATACGCGGCTGCGACGGCATATCTGGTTTGGCGCTACGCTGCTAGCCTAGCCGCAACCACGCCACGGCTGCGCCACTTGTATTGGCTTGTTTCCCGAGTAGGGCCGAAGCCTTGTTTACCTCCACGATGTTTGTAACTACGCAGCAGATGTGACATTCGCCTTGTTGTTGCTGCTGCTGC
>JAODYC010000061.1:148698-160767 GCA_026262405.1 Curvularia hawaiiensis
CACTGAGCTAGGAAGGCTGTGATACAGAAGTTGTAGTGCTTCTCTGATGAAACATTAGACTAAAAGAATGTTTATGAAGTTTGCATTACCATTTCTCGACGTCTTCCAATGCACTTCAGTAGTGGACCTGAGTTCAGGGGAAAAGCAACATATCCGGCGGATTTTCCCTCCACCCACTTCAGTTCTTTCACGTGACTTTCCTGCCCCCTCGCCTAGGTACAAGGAACTTTATCCCTCAGTTCGGCCACCTCCGACCAGCCCTGTGTCCCTCTGCACCTTGGTGTTTACTTTTCCCGCCGTATTCGTATCCCACATACGTAGCCATTGCATGCATAGTCAGTCCACCTCACATCCATACACAAGCCATGACGCACCACCTCTCTCCATCTCTCCATGTTTACTGTACATTACATACGTACACAATACATCTCTCACACCGTCCAGCTGACACATCTCCTCTCGCTAACCCACTTACCCACCCCTGGACCCTTCTAGACTCTACACGACATCTGACGATCGGTATATCTCTCTCTATTTCCCTTTCTCGCACCCACACCCACCTCACCGGCATGTCCAAGCGTCGTAGTATCGGGGATTTCCTTCTTTTGTGAACGCGCTTATTTCATGTTTTCCTTGTCGCGGGGAACACGGGACAAGAATCATAGCGTGTGTCGCGTGTACGAAAGAGACAAGGGGAGGGGAGGGAAGGAGGGAGGGGGAGGGAGAGGGGTTGCTAGGGACAAGGTAGGTACGTAGCGTTTCCTTGGTTTCCCCGAGTCAGCCGGATGTGCAACAACATCAACAAGGATAGAATCCGGTAATATTTCTGTGGAGAGAGTCGATTCCGTCGGTGGGTTTTGGATTGTTCTAGCGCGGTCTGTAAAAGGATGTGTGTCTCTGATCGGCAATTGCGTTTGTAGCGTTTGCGAGGTTGGTTACTTCGAACGTTGCGCTTTTTTTCACCGCTACTTTGACGATTCGGACATGTGTGTGCGACGACGTCAGCCCTGCGCCTTGCCCCCCTCCCCCCTTGCACTTGCACTTAGTACACTTGCACTGGCGATAATGCAATATGTACGTATGTGCTATGTATGTATGTACGTTTGATAGATCCGTCACGCCGGCCCCCCTTTTTTTTACTATTCTCCTAGTCTCATTTTCCAATCATCGTGATATACAATCCAACCGTTACAAGATTGGCCTGAGGGATCGAGATTGGATTGGTAAATCGCAACTTTTTCTCTCCCTCGTATGCCATGCAAGGTCGCACTTCGGGGAGATGGGGAAACGGGTACTAGTTTCCCTCCGCTTGGTTACAGACCATACGGAGGGTCTAACTGTGATGTGGCAGGTAGCCATGCCTCCACGATCGCACACTTGGCGCAAGTCTCGATAGCAAGATACTTTATTGAATTTTGGTATGATTCGTGTCATGTAGATTTTCGAGGATTGGCATCGTCGATGGTCGCGAAAGGAAACTTGAGACATGTCCGATGCCCATGCAACTCTGGGGTATCGAACGGTCCGAAAGTCAGCCTTCACCGTTCAGATATCACCGACATGCGTGCGTATCGTGACAAGAGATGACACCTGTAACAATTCAAATTGCTACTATTTGCGCGGCTCTATACAAGGTCTCCCCTAGTTGGAGGACGGACTACTGTCCGCTTCTCTCCGGATGGTTCGCTAACCAATTCGTCCAATAGTCTTGCTTACTGGTAAACCTTCCCTCCTCCGTATTCTCACCCTGACATCGCTTCTTGGAACCTTGATGCTGGCTCCATCGATGGCTTTCGGAAGCACCCATTTCGCTTCCTTTCTCTTTTCCTCTTCTCTCGCTCGTTCCGCTTCCCCTACGGCAGCCGTCTCCTCTCCGGCAAGCGCGGCTGCGCCCATGGACGCTTGATTTCCTGCTTCCTGCATCTGATCGAAGAAGCTCTTCTTTGGCGCGGGTGCAATCTCCCACAGTTGCATGATGCCTGCGACCAATGGCATGAGAAGTGCGGTCTTGAATGACTCTGACGAATTGTTTGGAGCGACGATAGTGAATGGGACTGGGACATTAGAGAAGCGGTCAGGCTTGTAGGTTTGTGGACTGGAGTGCGATACTGGGGATGAATTGATCAAGGTCTGAGACAGGCCAATGTCAATGTATGATCCCGCTTCTAGCTCCCATTGCTCTTCTTCGCCTGCTCGTATGGCATCTTCCTTTAGCGTAATTGGTTGTGTTATCTTGTACGCACTGATTGAGCAGCTATACAGACGTCGAGCTTCATTGATACATGAGCGGAGATAGGGAAATGATGTAGGAGTGAGAGCCTCTGTTGCTGATCCGAAGCGCATCTCTGGCGGTGCTGGGAATGATGGGTGGATTGATGGTGGCTGGAACGCCCGCGCCCAGGTTTTGGTTTCTTTCTTGATCTTCTCGAGTGGCAGATTTTCTGAGGCTGACTCTTGCATTCTCGATAACGAGTGAGTGTGTAGCAGTGTCCAGAACACAAGCGGTACGACTTCTGAGACTAGGTCATGCACAAGATGAAGAGCGATTGAGGCTCTCAGTTCCATTGGTAGCTCGTGCTTGGTGAATACTTGATTGAGTTTCATGAAAGGTGTCACTGTATCGGCATCCGTGTCTTCCTCGCCGCTCACGCTCTCGTCTTCATCTGGTACCCTCTTTACTGGTGGGTTCGTCAAGTCGGCGAAGTGATTTTCGAGATTTCGTATCAATCGTTTTCTAGCCAGAGCTGAGGCTGGTAAGCCCTGGATAGGGGACAGTCGCGGTAGTCCAAGAGCGAGCGCCCAAAAACGTTCATTGAGAGAAGCCAAGTCCGTAGGAAGTAGTTGATAAGATTCTGCAAACTGGACCCCAACAATTGGAGGCAGGATGGCATTGCAGCAGAATTCGTTGATAAGCGTGAACAGATCGCATTCGACCTCTGATGTCCCATCGGTAAGTTCCATGTTGGAAACGCGTTCCCATTGCATCTGGTCGACAATTGATGAGTTGAAAGTAACGAGGTCCGGAAGAGATTCGGATAGGTTTTTGAGCGATGTTTTGATAAGGTCCTCTTTGCTTGGTCCTCCATACAGTTCCGTTTCAACAACTCGGCTAATTTCTGGCAGTAATTCGAGATAGTGACTTTCCATTGCTGAGGGCAGCTTGAATGCATTTCGTAGGATGGGTCCTAGGTTGTTGTCTGGGGTCTCCAGGTTTTGCCAATTTTTGTATATTTGATTAAGCAGGGATTCTGCAAGCAGGACATTGTGTTTAGTCCCTGCTGCCTTGTACGCAATCACATTTGCTGTGGAAGACTCTCTATGAATGGTCAATTGATGTTCTCTCATCAGACACTTCAAACTTACCTAACACCCCTTAACCACTCCTCACCACTCAACGCGATGCTCCCAAAGTTTCTGAGTCCCGGGATCCAGTAGGGCAGCGATTGTATCCGTCTCTTCCCATCTTTGCTCTTGGTCACTGAACTCGAGGCCGAAAGGAATCTTGTAGGTAAAAGGAAAAGAACGGCTGAAAGCGCGAACTGAGGTAAGAGATCGAACCAAGAAAAGTCTTCAGGTATAAAAGTCTCGAATCTTTGTAGGAAGCCGAAGTACCACGCAAAGACAAGCACAAAAGGACTGAAGAGTGTGAGATAGCATGCTGGCAGAAACAGAGCCTTTATTACGCCGTTGGAGGCATGCACCGCCAGAAACAACGTTCTGAGGGAACCCATTTCGGCGGTGACGACGCGAGAGTACCCTGTCTGTTCTTCGGCGATGAGAGCAAGAAAATGGAAAATGCCAATGCCCAGTTGCGTTGGGCGCGGTGTTTGGGATCAGCTGCAGAGTGGTTGTTGGTGTCGTGAGGTGTGTTGCTGGAAAATCGAAGAGCGGTAACGGCTCAGCCTCAAGCCATGAGGCTCTTTGCTTCGGCGATTATACAGTTCTCTCAGCTGCAGAAAGGTGGTTCAAACCGTAGAATGGCATATGCAGGTACATAGCAGGGTGTGATTGATGCGGCTGAGAGCAACGGTTTTGTCGGCCACGGTTACATTCGAGGCATGCCAGTAGTGGGACCCCTGCTCAGCTCGCTTACAGGTGAGAAGCTAATCATAGAACCCCTCGGTCCTATCACCGTGTTTGCAAGATTTCTGCACTGCGGGAATCGTGTGAGGAACGTGTTTCTAAAAATTGTAGGTACCTACCTTCGCCACGCTAAAAAGTGTGGCAGTATTCTTGGCGGGCGCCCTTTGGTGAGGCTAGGCTAATGTTGGCGCTTTCTGCCCTTGAGATGCACTGCGCCCTTATCACCTACACTGCTAATTCCGCTTGTAGAGTCATTGTGTGCTTGTCAAGACGTTGATTGCAAATCAGCGGAATAAAGATTTTGGAGAGGGTATATCGACAGTCACTTTGCACTTGAATGCTCAATTGCTAAGACATAGCACAGTAAAAACCTTTGTTCTAAAATCTGTCGACATATCATAAAGACACCATCCACATCAGAGTACTATCAGAAAAATTCAAAATGGCGTCCTCTTCAGTACCAAAACATCTCAACTTCATAACCGGCAACAAGAACAAGCTCGCCGAAGTCCAAGCCATTCTCTCTGGCGTCATCGAACTACGAAACCAGAATGTCGACCTCGTCGAGATTCAAGGCACCGTCGAAGAAGTCACCAGAGACAAGGCGCGAAGAGCCGCTGAGGCTGTAAGTTTTCAGCAACAAAAAAAAAGCACATCCAAATAAGAGAAGCAGGCATAGATCTTGTTTCTACTATACCATGCCGTACCTCCAGATCCTCCTTCCCAGTACTAACTCCATCTCAGATCCAAGGCCCCGTCCTCGTCGAAGACACATGCCTCTGTTTCAAAGCCATGAACGACCTGCCCGGACCATACATGTACGTTCTCCTTTCCCCCATCCGACCGTCAAACCCCTCTCCTAACCTTCCCTTTCTTCTACAGCAAATGGTTCATGCTCTCCCTGGGCGCATCTAATCTCCACAAGCTCCTCGCCGGTTTCGAGGACAAATCCGCGCAAGCCGTGTGTACCTTTGGGTACTGCGCTGGCCCGGGTCAAGAGGCGATCTTGTTCCAAGGACGGACTGATGGAAAGTTGGTGGAGAGCCGGGGGTCGACTGTGTTTGGTAAGTTGTACTCCCAAGAAGATTGTGTGATATATCTATCGGTGTTTTTCTTTTTTAGCTAACGGAAATGAAATGAATAGGCTGGGACTCATGCTTCGAGTACGAGGGCCAAACATATGCGGAAATGGACAAGAGCGAGAAGAACAAGATCAGCCATCGGGGCAAGGCGCTGGAGAAGCTCAAGGCGTGGCTTGCAAGTGAGGTTAACTCGTCTTAGAAAGAAAAACAGACTGTCCATCCACGAATGAAAAGTAAATGACGAATGAATCTCATAACTTCATTATATTGTGGTATCATATGCATTGCCCTCTCCTTTTTTCTTTAACTAACTACTCCTCCTCTTCTCCATTTGCTTCCTTCTCCCTATCCTTCCTCCACTCCTCCACCCACTTCTCGCACCTCTCCAGATTCCCCTCTACATCCGCCGACGTCTCACTCTTCAACTCAATCACAATCTCCTCTCTATACGCCTCTCTTGCCTCCTCCAGCAACACCTGCATAATCTCACTGTCCATATTCTCTTCTAGCTTCTTTCCCGAATAGCCTCGTGCGGTGAGGCGGTCGTACAGAATAGATGAGTCGCACCGCAGGACAATGACGAGGTCGATCCAGCGTTCGGGGAAGAGGTCGCATGCGTGCCAGTCTAGGATGTAGCCGCCGGTGGAGTGGAGGGGGAGCGTCTCGAGGTAGTCGAGGAGCTGAGAGGAGGAGAGCGTTAGCAATTGTACATATATGTATATATATATCCGTGTAGGTGAATGTGCATGGACGTGTATGCGAAATGTAACGTACCTTATCCTCATCCACAATCCAGCTCCCCGTCTCCTCATCTTTACCCTCATGGAACCCCTCGTCCTTGACAATCGCATTCACAGAAAGATGCTTCAGCCCTGTCGCTTGCGCCAGTTGCTCGGCGTGCGTCGTCTTGCCTACGCCTGGTGTGCCTGTGATGACGATGTTTGGGTTTTTGCGCGCCATTGTTATCTCTATCCTTCCCTCGTGATTGTCTTCAAACGTTTGTTATCGCGCGATCGTGGAGGCGGTCGTAGTCGTCGTATCCTGAATATAGCTTTGTGCGGCGAACAAAGTCCAAGTCTTCGTTAAGAAAAAACTTTGTTTCTCTCTTGTGTTTCTCGCCAATCAGTTCCTACCGGAGATCAATCGAGAACGAGTATCAATGTTCCAAGGTACACCAATGGCGCGTGCGGTCGCGTTCAAGTAGTACCAAAATTATTTTTCCAAAACCCATGGCCGAACTTCACCCGGTTGCTCCGTAGCCCCGCCCACGGCCACTAAGGAATTCTTACCCCGCGCTAACCTCCATATGTATCGTATTCACATCGGGACAGATAGGTTCTGGTTCCCAACGAACGGAGCGAAAATGCAGGCAGCAAGCCTCTATCAGGGGAGCTGCAGCTAGCAATCCAACAAAAAAGATACATGCAGGAGTTCCTGTTCAAACACTCCGATAAACCCAACGAACCCCCACGCCGACTGTACTCTAGTAACGTCACCGGACTCATCTTCACAACAATAACAACAACAACAGCACACACTCTAATCCTGGGCCTTGAAACAGCTCTTTTTCATTTACCTCATGACATACGCTCGAGCCTAATTACGCCAATTCTACTGCCATTGTGGAACATCAAAACCCCCTTAACAACCCCCAAGAAAAAGATACATGCAGCAAAACCCCACCTTGACAACGCCGTTTATGCTAAGCGATCGTTGGTTGTGGGCCGTGAACCTGTTAAAGGGGATGCGTTAAAAAGGTTGGGAGGTCTAGAATACTTGGTGACACGGCTAGTGTGTGACATGCCCAATCAACCATTGCCCCTACGCTCTCTTGATGCAAGTATTACGCCAGCTAAGAAGTCATGGAAAGAGGTGTCGGATATAAAGATTCGTGCAAAGGTCGTGGCAAGCTGACACGGGCGTGGACCCATGCTGTAGCAGCCCAAGATGAACACGGGCCCCCAAACGACTCGAGGGATCATCATCTTGGTGAAGTGAGATGTAATGCAAAGCAAGGGCATTTAACTCTGCTTGCACTCTGCGGCCTCCTGCTTAGGTTTTGTGCCATCGTTCTATGATAGTGTTAGCAACCTGCAGTGAACCAAAACATCCATCAATGCTTACCTCGTCATCCGACTCCTCTTCTTCCTCACGGTCATCACTGAGCTCGTCCTCATCCTCATCATCCTCGTCCTCGAATTCACCCTCGTCGAAGTCCTCGATGTTCTCGTACTGAAGAGCCTCGCCGGTGAACCAGTCAATGGCGCGGGGAATGAGCTTCTCCTTGATGTCTTCACCGAGCTGGTAGTCGAGCTCCAGACGCTCCTCAATGTCGGAGGTGGCGTCGTCGTCGTCCTGTGGGGGCTTGGGTGGGTCGAAGAAGTTGAAGAACGACTCTGTGGGCACCGTCTTCTTAACGACGCGTGTCTGCTTGGTGTCTAGAAATCATGTTAGCGCCTGTGATGGTGCAACAACAACAACAACCGAACAAAAAAAAAAAACTCACTCTTGTTCCTCTGCTTCTTGCTCTCGATACGGACAGTCAGGTCCTTGCCGGCCTTCCACTCAATCTTGTCACCCTCGGCGTGGTCGTAAATGAAGTCGCCACCGTAGCCGTTCTCTTCTTGGTAGTAGTAGGTTTTGGTGATGGTCTTGTTTGTGAAGAACTCGTTCTCCTCAAACTCGAAGATGAGGCGGAAGCCGGGGCGGTCGAGATACTCCATGCGAATGTCAGTGAGGTGCTTGAGGGCAGCCTCGTCGCGGTCTGTGATCATCTCGGCAAGCGAGATCTGGTTCTTCATGGCGCTGAGCCAGAACTCGGGAATACCCTTGACGTCCTTGCCCTCATCCTTGTTGAGCTCAGCCTCGGGCTCGTCCTCGTCAGCGTCTTCCTCCTGCTGCTGCTCGCCAATCTTGACCTGGTCTTCTGAGGGCTCCTCGACGCCGTTGACAATCTTCTGGCGTGTCTCGTACAGCGGTGTGAACTTGGCAAAGTACTTCTTCTCGAGCTGAAGGACCTCTTCCTGGAACTCGGCCTCGAGCTTGGAGTGCTCCTTCTGAACGCCCTTGAGACCGGCCACACGGCGGCGAACCGAGGCAGGCAGCGACTCAATGTAGCCGCTCGAGCGGCCGACGAGCGAGCCGAGCTTGTTCTGCATCATGGCAACCAGAGCGGGGTTGGCAGCGAAGAGTCCAGCGGCAGTGCGCTCCATGTCCTCTGCACAACAAGTCAGAAAAAGTCAGATTGGCGGTCAGGGCCAGCGACAGGGGCGGGGTTGGAGGGGCAGCAACAACAACGACGAGGATTTTTGCTCATTGCGACGTACCTTCCTTGATGGTGCCGACACCGGGCTGCTGGGCGCGCGACGATATGGGCGCAGCGTTGGCTGGAGTGTTCTGAGGGGTGCTGGTAGGGTGGGCGTTAGACTTGGGGACGTCCATGGTGGGTGTATGGGGGTGGGTAGTGAGGGGCGGGTTTGTTGGTGTTTGGCGGGCAGACAATGGTGGGAGGAGGGGAGGGCAGAGGTTTTGTCGTGGAGCAGAGGGCAGAAAAAAAAACGAGTCAAGGGCCTACTTACGGAGCGGATATGGCATCCATCTTCTTATTGGGAATGGGCTCAGACATCTTGGCGAATGAGTGGTGTGGATGCGCAAGTGGCGAAGCGAAGTGGTTGGGGGAGGAGAGGAAATGTTCGGCGGGTTGAGTCGAGGCAAGGTTGTTTTCTAGGGAACGGAGCCTAGTCGCGCCTAGTGTGAAAAGACTCTCTGAGCGAGCGAGGCGGAGCCGGGGCGGGCGGCGAGGGGCGGCGGGCAAACGAACGCAGTCGACGACGACGACGGGTGTCCTTTGTCTGCCTGTGGTTTTTTCGCGGGCGAGAGCGGGAAGAGAGGAGAGCGTGCAGCGCGCGACAAGGTGCGAGTCGCCATGGTTTTGTACCCTGACCGTCTTTTCCCAGCGCCGGCGTGGCGTGGCACCGCGCGACAACCGACTCCTCTCCCAGCAGCCTCTGCGTCTGCGCCGTAGCCTCAGCCGCCATTCGTCCCTCCATTCTGATGCCATTGCACTGCATCCATGCATCCATGGCCGACCTTGGCCGCCGCCGGGCACCAGCTTGCTCTCCAGCCTGGAGACGGGCAGGCAAAAAAATCCACTGCCGCTACACTACTCCCCTACCCACACCTCGACACCCACTCCGATGCAGACGACACAAAAAAAGAGGACCTCTCCGCCCTCACCTACATCCATATGTAGTACACACTTTGTCCAGCTGCGGGCCCGTGATTCATCCACGTTGCAGTGCTCGTCATCAGCATCGTGACCATGTCACCACCCGTCGTCGATACACCTCGCTACTAGATACATAACCAGCACACAGTACCACACACGATGCCCGGAAGCGTACTACCGGGTGCCACACCTGCCTTCTAGAACAAAGCGGGCCACTAGAAAATCTTAGAGCAAAATCTCTCCTGGGCCCCCAGTGTCCGCTAGCGCGTCAGCACACGTCTGTCTTGCACCCCCATTACTCGTCGGTCCGACCAGTGCTGGCCATGGCAATGTCTCCGTGTATACAGAATATGCATCCTCGTCTTCAACGGAGCTAGCTCGGGAACAACGACGTCGAACACAGGGACGAGTGAGGCAAATTGTTTTGAAAAAAAAAAAGCTTGTCGTCTTGTGTGAGCCATCCATCTATTGAGATGCAAGGATTCCCTTAAGATTTTCCATGTCCTCTAGCCGTACCAAACGCCCCTACATTTTCCCCTGTATCCTCCCCAACCTCATTGTAGCCACCACAGCCAGACACGCCGAGCATGCCCCAATAAATAAACAGACGGCAATAGCATTCGGCCCATCCGTGCTATGATGCTCTTCCGGTGGCGCCTCACTCAGCTCTGGACTCTTTCCTGGCTCCAAGATAGAAAACACGACCCACGAAATCGCCGTGCCCATGAACTGCGGGAGTGTCGTGTACAGGTTCATGATGCCTAGATACTGTCCGGAGCTTGCACCTCCTCTGCTGCTGGACGCTCCCCCACCCATAGTGCTTGCTTTTTCCATCTTGTCCTGAGCCTCAGAGAGGTCAATCGAGGTGCGCTTGGGATGTGTCGAGTGCGAGTTGGCCATGTTCAAGCGATTGATTTCGACGCCGATTAAGGCCCATGGAGCCCATGAAGCTACGGCCCATGATCTTTTTTTGTTTCATATTAGCTTATTACTCATCACAAGAGAGCAGGACAAGGAAAGGAAGCTGGGGTTGCTTACACGCCACAGAAAGCAATGATGATGGTCGCATGTCTCATCGAAGTCACAAAAGGCGCCATGCTCATGCTGCACGCAAAAATGCAATGTGCCGTCATCCACGCCGTCAGCAAACTCGGTCTATACTTCTCCCACGCACTCGCCCCAAACTTTGGTTTGGCCGCGTGCGAGAAGCTGGGACCCTTTTCGCCGCCCTCTGCTTCTGGGTTCTCGACGAAAAAGGGCAGCATGACAGACATGACAAATGTCACAATCGAGAAGGAAACAAGCGCCGTCGAGCCCATTCTTCCGACTTTGCCTGTCAGGTCGCCGGCGGCTCGCACCTCGGCGGGCGCATCGTACCGTAGGTAGACTTCGCCGACCCACGTTGTGCTATAGAAAAGAAAAGGAAACCAACCTGACGGATTGTTAGTCACATATTAGCTTTGCAGGTAGTTTGATTAAGAAGGGACATCAACGTACCGATCCATGCCCAAAACTGTACTGTGCAGATGGCTTGTATACTCCTTGGTAGATTGAGTGCAGTATGCGCAATAGTCCCCACCACTTGCTTGATATCCAGCCCTTTGGCCGAGCCATCGCTTATCAACACTCTCTCGGTAACCGCCCAGCTAGTCGTGGCAATGGCCAGACACAGCGTCAAGGCTGCAACCCCCGTCAGCTGTTTGAACTGGGTATCGCCCAGCATAGGACCAAAAATGGCTCGGAGATCCACCGCGCCCGCTGCATATCCTATCAAGCTGCCTACAGCCACCATCCTGCTCGCCCAGCTACTCCCCATCTGCTGTTTCTCCATGGGCAAGGTATCAACAATGAGGCCGCGACAACTGCCCTGCACAGCATTGATTGCAAAGTCGATACCGTAGATGCTAAACACCGCCACGTACACGTTTGCATTTTTCGCTGCCGCCTCGTCGGCCACAAAGTACCGCACCACCTCCTTTGTCCAGCCCAGTAGCAGCAGGAACAGCGCTACGAGTATCGTACCGAAGAACATGAACGGGCGCCGCCGCCCCCAGCGCGATGTGCAGCGGTCAGCCACGACGCCGACAATCGGCTGCATGATGAGGCCAGACAGTGGACCGGCGACCCAGACGAGCGAGATTTTGGACTTTGTGAGGCCTAGTTCGAGGAGATACGGCGTGCAGTAGGTCATTTCGACGTTCCAGGTAAACCTTTTGAAATTGCGGCATTAGCTTTGAATTCTGGTCCAAGGTTGTACTCTGGAAGGATTTTATTTTGTTTCGGCCGGTGTAAAAAAGATACAGGAACGTACTGAAGTCCAATGAGCGACGCTGTGAGTAGCGCCATGCGTATGCTCTCTGTCGGGCCCTTGACCGAGGGCGTACCCTGCCATTGCGCAACAGACGGCATGTTGCTTTCTCTCTCTTCTTTTTCCTCTCGATATCTTATCCCCTCTTCGCCTGTCTACAGCTCCTTCCTCCTGTGCCGGTACCCTTTCCACAGGCTGAAAGCTGGAGAATAGAAAAGGGAGCGCGGAGTGGAGATGGGAGGTGGGTGAGAGTGGGAACTCTGTCGCATGCCACGTTGCGCGCGGTACCGAGTTTCTCTCTCCCTCTGCCTGTCCTTACGGAAACGTGCAAAGGCGCATTGGGCGGTTCCGTATGTGTCCGCGTATGT
>JAODYC010000062.1:6600-49638 GCA_026262405.1 Curvularia hawaiiensis
TTTGTTTTTGTTTTCTTTTCCTTTCCCATAGTATTATTAGCCAGCACTCAGTATTCCTCGCATATCTTAGCCAGACTCTCACAAACACCCCTACTTTTGTTTTTCTTCCTCTGTTTAATACCAAACACTATTCGGTATGCGCTAGTCTTTTCTGTCGCTGCAAGGCTCGGCCCTCCTCGCTTGCTACTACCCGTAAAACAAGTGGCCGAGAAACAGCAGTCCGACTAGACATGACAGCCAAGACACAAAAAAATAAACATATTCAACAACACTCTAGAGTCCAGCTGTGTATGTGTGTATGCGCCAATGCTTGTGTGTTGCGTGTATATATGATGCAAGGGTTTGTTTTCCTGCCTCTATAGTTCTATGCTACTATTACGCATGGTAGACTCGGCATCATGTCTCCGAGTCTCGGACCCTTTGATGTGTGGGTGTGGGGGCGGATTGTTTTTCAAGCCAAGCACTCGTTCCCTTGTCCATCTGTATACACAGCTCACATGGCTACGTTGCGTATGCGCCTATCTCTCCACTTATACATACATTTCTCTTTTTTTTTTCTCCCACATACTTATAGGCCGGCAGAGGTATATATCATTTCACTGCATATTTTGTCTTTAGCTAGATTCCTTTGCCTAACTAGCCAACCTGTATCGCATGAGTCGGCAAGTGTGCAATCGGGGTGCAGCAGAAACGGCGTCTTGAAACAGTCTCAGTACAGCAAAATCGGTAGTTATGGAAAACTGAAGTTCAAGGGGCGGGAAGTAAAGATTCGCATAATAACGTTTTAATAACAACCCGTGGTATAACTAGCAGCAACACGTGGGCGCTGGGCTAGGTTTTGGCCTGTAGCCAGGGCGGGATGAATGCGTGGAAAGGAAGGGAACGTCGGGGAGGAGGGAAGGGGGGGAGGGGAAAGGGAAAAAAGCGGGGAAACAGATGCGATGCCCGATGCATGAACGCCAGGGCGCCATTGTATCTATGGTTGTTGTTGGGTCATTATGATGGTGACTGGAGGGGGAAAGACATGGGATATGCCATGTTTTTTTCTGCTGTGCTTCTTTTTCTTTCCCCGCGCGGACAGCATGGCTGTGATGTTGAGGGATCGGGGTTAACCGCACATGGAGAAGAGGGGAATAACGCAGGGGTATGCAGGCAACGTCGGCGACTTGTTACTAGCTTGTTGTCCTGAATATTTCCTTTTTTCGAACAGCGCGAAGGATCAGAAGAAAGACCAAGAGAAAAAGTAAATCATGAGAAAATGGGGAAAACAGAGCGTCAGACGCGAACGCTCCAAAAATGAATGTTTGTCAATGCATGGGCGTACACACCTGGAACGGCCGTTCGCAGGATTCAACGATCGGGGACAGTTTGCGCCTGGATCAAGGGTCGCATATTTCTTTGTTCTGGATTTGTTTGCTTTTTTTTCTCCGGCCTATCTACTTCGTATCATTGAGCCAATTATGAGGGCTGGGGGCATCGCCATGGAGAACGGGTTCGACACTAGTGTTATATCGACGGGGTCTTTATATCAACAGGGGGCGGGCGGCATCCGGCGTTGCATATCCAAGTATGCGTGGGAAAACTGACCGATCGCTCGATTTCAAGCCTCCGTAGTATGCAGTCTGCGGTCTGCGCCCCGCTACTGGGTAAAACTGGCTTTCGATCTTGTTCCGGCATCGCATGCGGCTAATCATTGTGCCCTCGTGCCGTCGATGAGCGGATGTTGGTGTCATGTTACACAACAGCAAAAAAAGACATTGTCTACTTCTCCCCTCTCGTGCAGCATCTGTTTCTCCCATAGATGTTCTACCAAGGTGCAAGTAACTGCAGGTCCTGCTGCGCATAGTCGCCGTAGTGACACAACAGAGGGCGAATATAGAATGCATGATCGAACAAAATCGGACCACGCGTTCGAGCTTGGCCCCTACCGCAAGTACACCTGATGATGATCCGAGCGCGGAACCCAAGAAGACACAGCGTCATGCTAGCATCGTGTAACTAAGTGCGTCAATTGTTACACAATGATAACAATTAAACATGCAAGTTACCCCACTCTGTGAGAGTGGTGGCTTGGAGAGCCCGAGATCCGCGGTTCGTAATCTAAAAGAGGCGTTCTTGAGTACCTTCGGAACACCACAGCAACTCCGTTGGATACAGGAGTTGCTCATGGCATCGTAGGATATCTGCTGTCGATGGCCGCAAGGTGTGAAAAGTGGCGCAGGGCGTTGGTGTTGAGTCTCGCACACATCTTGGTGACCTGCTGTGGTATACGAACGGGGTATCAAAGTCTCACAAGCTCATAGACGGAGCCAGGTACTCGGAAGCCAAAGAAACAGTGGCAAACATACGCGGCATTTCCTCTGTTCTGTAACAGATGAGAGATGCATGAACCTCTAGCATTTCTAGACGCTCAAGGATTTTCGTCTACACGGGCAGCATCGGACTCAGAATCGGAAGTGGCGTCGGTGCCGTCGTTCATCTCCACATCTGCAGTCTCAGGGTTGTGGTTTGCGCCATTGCTGAGACCCATCTTCTTTTTTGCTCGTGTCTTAGCACGATCTGCACGCTTCTTTTCTTGCGCCATAAAGTAGTTGTTTTCTTCACGCAACTCTGAAAGCTGCGAGAAGGTGACCTTCTGGATACGTTGGAGACTTGCAAGTTGTTTCTTTAGCGCCTTGATCTCAGCCTGTTGGGCTTTGTCTGCAGATCCAGATATGTTTGCACTGTCTGTATCTAGGGCCATGAAGTCGGGAGCAGGAGCAACGCTGGTCTTAGTCTGAGTGCCCCATGAGTCCAGTTCGGCTAGACTTTCCTCTAACATACTGGCCGGAAAACTGGGATGGGTGAGGGCCTCTTCGAACGCACTTTTGCTAATCTTGCCTTGTTCAGTGGCAGACAAATGAGGGCTACGTAGCCGGCCCGTTAGCTGCATGTTCAAGGTGTAGTGTGGTGGAACCAAGCCATTTCCGCTGCTTACGACTTCGGTGTCTTGTTTCGGTTTGACGATGGTCTGGATCATAAAAGTTGGTTCCGGTGTGTTGGGAAAGCCTGTAGGAGAAAGAAATTGCAGGTTCGACACAGGACCTGGGAGATTGGCTGGGGTAGACAAATAATTAGCCTTTGCTATGTCCCAGGAAGCAATCTTGCCACTAGCATGACCAGAGATGAGTATTGTGCCATCCCAGCTCAAACTCAGACTAAGGGCTCCACCGAGCTTCTGTGAGTCGGCACTGAAGCGGGTCTTGGGCGGTGGTTGAATAGGGCGATGAGACAAAGCACTGTCACGGAGAAGATTGACCGAAGTGGTTTTCTGCGCCTCGTCGTAGAAATCAATCGTTTGCAGACTACCGTCGGCATAGCCCACAAAGAATGCGCGATCTGCAGGATCAAGTGTAATAGCAGTAGGCACCTCTGGCAACAGGTACGTGCGTAGAGCCTGTCCATTTTGAAAGTCCCAAACAATAGCAGATTTGTCTGCTGATATAGACACGGCAATGTTGGCACTGCTCGAACTGTGCCCACAGACGATGGAAGAGATGGGACCGCGGTGGGTGGAGAGGGTATGTACGGGAGAGCGCGAGGCATCCGGCGAGAAGGACAATACCGAGGGAAGTGCCCATACGTGTATCATGGCGTCTGAGGACCCGGAGAGGAAGAAGTTGGAGGACGGATCCACAACAATGCATGTTACCGGCTGGAGATGCGAAGTAGAGGTAGAGACGAGACGGCCCGAGCAGATCTGGGAAATACGTTAGAGCCGTATACAGCCAAATAGTCGATGATAGTATTGGCGCGACTAACCTCCCAAGCCAACACCCTTCCACTTTCCGTCCCAAGCAGTAGCACGCTATCCTGTGCTGCGAGCGCGATGCTATGTATCCTCTCTGGGAAGGGCACCAAGGCCTCCTGGTTGCCTTTCTCCCTGCTATACACATGGACGACGGCTTTCTCGGACTGTGCAGCGAAGATATGCGTGGCGCTCACGGCGGTGCCATTCGGCGCAGTCGCGCTCTTCTTTAAGACTTGCCGTTGAGCGGCCAATGGCTGGAACTCGTGGACAAAAATACCAGCGTCTTTGAGAACTCCCGTGCTCGGCTTGGTCGAAGCCGATATGGCGGCCACGAACTGCTCGGTAAGCATGGCTGGGACGTGAAATAACTCAATGCGGTGGTGTGCAAGTTGCAAACTTCAGAGCTCTGGAAATTTTAGTGGAGCATCTTTCTCATCAGGGTCCGTGCAGCTAGCTTCCTCGGCCACCACCAAGAAACCATATTGGCGCAACACCGCGTCCAGCCTAATCGAATCTGGTAACTTTCCAACAGATTATTGTGGCCAAGAGCAGAGAAGACTCAGCCGCCTTCCAAGCCAAGCCGAATTGCCGCCAACAACACATGTTCCCCACCCTGCAATGGTTGCCTGAGCGGGGTTATTGGAGTGCACCTGTCTGAAAGAGCAAATGATGTTCCGTCCACAAGCAGTATTTCATGCGAGAGAGCTTTTCAGTTCGCATGTGTATCGTACAATGGACTTTCGATTTCGAGACCAAAGCAGATGAGGACTAGCATATCGCCTCAGGGCATACTTCGAAGGTCGTGCCCAAAGTAAGGCCACCGTGGAAATGAACAGAGCCGCCCCACGTTGTGTTAGTAAAATCTGACTACTGGCCCATTATCGCTTGCCTAAGCCACCATCTGAATGCTGACTGGATTAACGACCCTCTGCCGTCTTGAATCTCACCTCATGCGACAATATACTGGGGCTGACCGACCAGTGCTGATACCAATCAGGCATATCATCCTTGAACCAGCGTTTGGCTATTGGTGTTAGTGGTTCAACTGCACTATGGGACTCTGGAACCAGTATTCAGCCCCGCGCGTCCAGGTCTTGGGTTACGCTTGAGTACGCCTGTGTGTTGCCCAGACCAATCTGTATAAAGCCATGGAGGCCACCCGTATTGAATCCTCCAATCTGACATTTTGACGGCCAACCTCTGTAATCCACATCAAAGTCCCTAACTTTCGTCAACATGTCTGATGATAAGTCTCTTACCAACGGAGCGGCTGCCGAAGTCTTCGCGAGCCGATCATATGGTATGTAAAAAAATTGATTTAGTGCCGCTGTGGTGCCTTGTTCTTCGAGAACGTGTAATTTGGCGAACTTCTTTCCCCTCTGCAACGCAATATAGCTCGGAATAGTCCTCCCAGAGTATGTCTCACTAACCAGTTATCTCCAGATTATATCATCTGTGGTGGAGGAACAGCGGGCTTGACTATCGCAGCTCGTCTTACCGAGGACAAAGATGTCACCGTTGCTGTCCTGGAAGCCGGAGGCAATGCGCTAGACGATATATTGGTGGATGCACCAAACATGTTCACACAGCTTTGGGGTAAGCCCCAGTACGACTGGGACTTCAAGACTGTTCCCCAGGTACGCCTATACCATGTTGAGTTCATTCGTGTCCACTGACCTTTGTGATAGAAAGGCACTGCTGGCAGAGTTCATGGCTGGGTCCGTGGCAAAGTCCTTGGTGGCAGCAGCGCTGTAAACTACAACATGTTCAGGTGAATATCATTTTAACTTCTCAGGAAAGTCTCATCTGATCAATTTGCTGACATTTTCCATCAGTATGGCATCTAAGCAGGACTTGGATAACTGGGCAGAGCTTGGCAACAAAGGCTGGTCCTTCGAAGACCTCAAGCCTTACTACCGCAAATTCGAAACCTACCATCCAGCTTCTGAGGGCCATGGCGAGAAAATGGACAACAAGTACCTTGACAAGTCTCTCCGCGGAACTTCCGGCCCCATCCACGTCAGTCATTCACGAGAGGCCTCATTTGCTTTCTCTTGCTGACCGATTGCTTATAGATTTGCTTCCCAGAAGGTGAATTTAGTTGGACCCAGGACTTGTGGCCAAAGACCATCAAGAATGCAGGTTATTTACCTGTGAATGATCCTCGTACTGGCTCCGCCATTGGCGGCTTCAACCAGTTGAGCACTATCGATCCCAAGCACAACCGACGAAGCTACGCTGCAAGAGATTACTACGAACCGAACAAGGACCGACCCAACTTGTTTGTTTTTACCCACGCCCTCGTATCAAAGATTGAGCTCGAAAAGAATGCCGACAATGTCAAGGCGACTGGCGTTCAGTTTACCTTCAACGGCTCCCCATTCACAGTAAAGGCAAACAGGGAAGTCATTGTATGTGGAGGCGTCGTAAACTCTCCGCAGATTCTCGAGCTCTCTGGCATTGGATCACCTGATGTGTTACAAAAAGCTGGTGTCGAGGTAGTTGTAGACCTCCCAGGCGTTGGCGAGAACCTAAACGATCACACTGCAACAGGAATTGTTTTGGTAAGTCCTTCGCGCTCCGTATCTCTATCTTCTTTTCTACCTCTGAACGGGAAACGGAGTAATACCACCAGCATCAACTAACATTCTGAATAGGGCGTCAAAGATGAATACCCCACCGCCGAGGCCTTACTAAAGAATCCTGACCTCGCCCAACAAGCTCTCGAAGCCTACGTCGCCCACAAAGCCGGGCCATTCGCCAGCGGCCCCACGACTACGGGCTTCGCCTCTCTCGCCAAGGTCTCCCCCGACCTCTCCGACCCCGAATCCCATATCCAATCCCTCATGAAAGACTACTCAAGCGCACACCCGTCCTGCGACCCAGCCGGACGCGACGCCCTGCTCGCCCGCCAACTCCTCGATCCTAAGGAAGCCGTCTGCCAGCTGATCCTCTTGCCCACCGGCGCCAACCCCTCGCACCCCGAAGACACAACCAAGCTCTTCCCCTGCGACGACGACGGCATGTGGGTCACCCTCGGCGTATGCAGCACGCGCTCCTTCTCACGTGGAAACGTGCACATCACGTCGTCGGACCCACAGGCGCATCCCGTCATCGACCCGGCATATTACTCGCACCCGCTTGACCTCGATCTCATCGCTAGAGCCATGATGCACGCTCTGTCCTTCACGTCTATTGAGCCGCTGGCCTCAGTCTTCCGCCGCGACGAAAAGGGTGGGCTTGTTCTACCAAAGAATGCGTCCGGTCCGTTGCCGCGCTCAGTTGAGGAGGCAAAGGAGTTTATCCAGGAGAATACCGTTACGGAGTATCATCCTATGGGGTCTTGCGCTATGCTGCCAAAGGAAAAAGGGGGTGTCGTGGATGACCAGTTGAGAGTGTATGGTGTGCAAGGGCTGCGTGTGGCAGACGCGAGTATTTTCCCGCTGCATGTGCAGGGCAACATCGTAAGTCTTGTTTATGCAGTCGCAGAGAAGGCGGCAGACTTGATCCGTGGGACAACGGCAACGAGTTAGATAGGGGTACCTAAGAGAAGACTTGTATATCTTTGCTGGGGGCGGCTGAAAGCCCAATCGTATACATATGTTTTCCTTTCGTCGAGGACAATACAAGGCTATCAATACAACGATAACAGAAGCGTACCATTTTTCTTGTACTATAATTTTCTGTGATAAACCCTAATCTTACACACCTCGAATACGATGACTGCTCTTTCATACCACGTTCTCTCTACCACTTGATGTCCTTCTTGAAGATAGGGATCTCTTCAAAATTATCCACACTCCACTTCACTTTACCATCGCTCGTCACCCACGCACCCCCATCGCTAGCCTTCAACCCCGCATTCTCATTCTCACTAATCTCATTCTTGCTCACACCAATACTATCCTTCACCAACCAGACTACCGGCATCTTGCTCGTGAAAGCAGGATTGAGATATGCCTTTTTCAGATCTTCCTCGCTGTACTCTGGTTCTTCGTCATCAAAATCACCATCACGGATCCAGCTCTTCATCACCGTGTAGCTGGCGAACACGTGCGGTTGGAAGAAGCGGGCAAGGGGTGATATGACGTGCGGTGGCACATGCATTCGCTCGCTTATGTGAGAAAGCCTCGACTCAGCGTGCTGTACAGCATCCGACTCGCCTTCTTCCGCTGATGACAGCAGGGGTGACTGTTCGTCGTCTTCGGATTCGAGCGCAAGGTCCGCGGGAAGGTACTGTTCAAGCGGAGCAAAGTAGCGGTTGGTAGTGTAGTTGAATATGGCAGTGGCGATGAGTAGTACCACGAGCATGAGTGAAGGGCCTTTGGCTCCGCGCAAGCCAAAGATACCAATGAGACAAAGCTCGGCAATATAGACCCCTGTGAGGATGTGCTGGAGGGAAAGGGTATAGGCATGTCCTTTGGTATCGATCTTTGGTTGCACAGTATAGAGAAGTTGGTATCGATAGCTCCAGTAGAAAATAGTAAGGCCAATGGCAGCAAAACCGAGGACGAGAGGGGCGATGCAGGCATAAGCAATTGCTACAAGTAATTAGTGGAATGGCAGTTCAACAAAACCAAGCACAACGTACCAATGATTACGAAGTTGACATACTTCGGAAACAGCTTGCCCCAAGCCATGCCTCTCATTGCAATGTGAGTCTTGTACTTTTGGCGGGGTGTCTTGTCAATGAACTTGTCATAGAAGATGTAAAAAAGGACATCACTGTAGTTCAGAATATTACTCGGAGCGTTTGTCAATGCCTGAACAACAAAATAAGTGAGGTAGGTGTTTGATGCCCTAGGCAGACGCTCTGCCAGTAGCTGGGGCACCGAGCTTGGATCTTTTGCAATTTGCGACGCTACTGCAGCAGCTCCCGACGATAGAGTGGTGACGAGGAAGACTTGGAGTACTTGGAAGACATAATGCCATTTCAGTACCTTGAGTTCGATTGTGGACTTTGTAGGGTCACCGAATGTCGTGAAAATATCTAATGTTATTAGCTATGTTTATCGGTACGCTTGATAGGGTACCTACACCTGAAGATGTCTGGCACCCACCGGGCTAGGGCACTCAGCAACAGCGGGGGGATCAGACCGCTTAGAAGGTTCCTAAGGGAGGCCGGGAGCCTGTTGAGAAACTGAAGCCACTCAAAGTTCTCTGCAAGGTACTGGAT
Organism: Curvularia hawaiiensis; assembly: GCA_026262405.1. NCBI lineage: Eukaryota > Fungi > Ascomycota > Dothideomycetes > Pleosporales > Pleosporaceae > Curvularia > Curvularia hawaiiensis. The sequence continues at coordinate 15,567 of JAODYC010000062.1, forward strand.
ATTGGAGATGGCGCCAACCAAAGATACAGGAATGGACCAGAAAACAATGGTCGCAATCACAAGAGATAGCGCAACACCACTCTGCGATATACGACGGGCAGGTGGCAGAACCAGATTGGCCCAGACGACTTCGTTCGGAGTAGTCCCTACGAACCGGGGTGTAAGAGAAAGAATGTCGGCAGATGCAATCTGTTGGTACGCCCGCTGAGCGGCAGGCTGTGTACGAAACTCGACAAATACTGCCGCTGCTCCACCAAGGCTAACAGTTGCCTCGTTTGATTCACGAGCTCTCGCTATCTCATCCTCTTTCTCCTTGATCTGGTCTCGATAGTAGCTGATGCTGTCAACCTCCTTGCCAACGACTGGTGCCTTGGATTTGTGTGTAGGCCGCAAAGATTTCTTCATCTGCTTCGGCAGCTGTTCGTATTTTATGTTAGCATTGCGACCTTTCCTGACTTCACCGTTCACACTCAAGATGAGGGACATCTCTGCGCTTTCTAGCTTTTCAACTTTGGAGTCCCTTTCAGAAACCAAAGATACGAGCTTATCGCCTTTGGTAACTGGCCAAATTCTGACCGCATCCTCGCCAAAGAATCGGTGCATGTTGCTTTCGTCGAGAGCTGCAGTAGGTGCTGCAAGGTAAAGAACAGTGCGGGAAGACAGTCTCTTCGCATTTGACTTTGACAGGTTCCAAGCTTGCCGCATTCCAATGAGCCACAACCGTTCGCGCGCAACAGTAAACATGATGAAGCTGAAGAAGATCCAGGCCACGGCGGCATGAGCGTACAAATGATTGTTCTTCTTCACGTTGCCAATACCCAGGCGGTTCAGCTCTTTTGACTTGCCCCCGCCCGTCCAGTTAACGGGCATAAGGATTGGCCAGGTAATGGCAGAGCCCACAACGCAGATAAAGATCAAAGTCCGAAGGAAGCGTAGGAACAGATAGGAATCGAGCGATTGATGGTATAGTACAAACTTGTCCGGAACAGTCCTCAAAGTACGGATCCAGTCCAAGCGACCAGGCGATTTTGAACATGGCGTACGGTGTTGCTCTTGAACTGTACCGATGTACGTTCTTGGAGAATAGATTTTGGGGAAGCTTGGCCTAATGAGGACGAAGATGATCATGTATAGAGTCGCAACCACAGCTGTAGGGACAAACGCCGCAGCCAGCGACGGGAAAGAAGAAGGGCCGCTAGACTTCACCAACGCGTCAGCTTATTAGACCTATATTGATCAATGTCGCGTGCATTTGCAAACACGCACCGACTGAGCATGGCTGCTGGAGCTGTCCATGGTGATGTACACTGTCTGGAGATCCATCTTGGCTGCCTGGACTGAAACAGAGGAAGATCAACAAAGGCTCATAGCCGGAACCAGGCGGCAAACAGATATCTGCGGAAGCGGGGTAAACTTGTTCAGCGTCGTAGTTTTGCTGTGTGGTGGTTAGTGTTGTGGGGATCAGAGGATGAAGCCTGTCAAGAACAAGGGACAATGACGTAGACGCGACGATTGTGCGGCGCGGAGCCGCCAAAGCACGTGCAAATCCCCTGGAACACCAGCCGTGCCATGTAGCGAGAGGGATCCCGGCAATCGATAGCATGGAGATCCCAGTATGAGATCAGTAACCTTGTAAGATTGTCGATTATATATCGACGTCTTTGTTTTTCAATCAGCTGCCCAAAGACGTAAACACCAGTGTTTTAAATACTTCATTACAAGACTATATGCCGATGTAGAACATTTTAGAAACCTATTATCGACATAGTACACAACAACCGATGCAGCGTGGTATCGACAGTATCCAAACCTTTTGAAAGAAGAACCTATTATCCAAACTCCATATGCATGCGTACAAAGGAAATCTTAACGCCTGGAAATGCAATACACTACAGGGCCAGCCTAAAGCCACAGGAGCCATCGAACAACGCCCCAGCCCATACCAAAGACACGCTTCACTGACCCAACGAGCACAACAATGAGCCATAAGCACCACATGAGGCCGACGAGCGCCCACTCGACTAACATCCAGCCAAAACCTCGCATCCATCTCATTCGACGCTTCCGTGCTCTGATCATGCGGTCAATCTCATCTGTAATCTGCTTGACTTCAAGTGATCCCTGACCAGCGACTTCACTTGTGACACGCACAGCTTTGTCACCGCCTTCCAAGATACGCGGCATGAGATTCGAGTCAACATTTGATTGTAAGGTCGATATCTGGCTTGTCAGTTGTTGAATGGCCGTATTGCGAAATGTTTCTAGGGTTGATTGCAAAGCTTTGGTTGAGGCCTCGAGATCTTTGACCAATATGCGTGCAGCCAAAACATGCTCCTCCTTACGAGGAATGGGATACAGTTTTGTCTTTGTCAAAGCAGCAGCGCGCACAAGGAAGTCGGGAGGTGGATCCCGTGTATTATGGGCGCGTCGTACAATTTCCTGCGCCTTGACACCGGAGCAGAGAAACAATGCACGGACACGAGCAATGTCTGCTTGCGTAATCACGTCTGCGTTGTTTTTGCGGTCAGCATTTTGATCGTCGCTGTCGGCAATACTCCAGTGTCTTCCGTTCATCCCTGGCCTTTGATCGTTATGCTGCTTGTTTGTCATCTGTGCGTTCCTCAGCCCGGTAGGAGGGAGGACTCCCGCATTTACGCCAGGCCGAGCAAGTGCCTGATGGATCTGGTCTTGGCTGTGGTTGTGGACAATAGTGAGAGAGGTTTGAGAGGAACGATCGGATATGGTGCTCAAATCCATGCGTGGAGGCAAAAGCCGGTCAATGCGAGGGGAACGGCTACCCTTTCGTTCTCGAGTCTGACGAGAGATGTGGTGTTCTTCATCAGAATCATCGCCCTCGATGGCGTTCACGGAGCGGAAGGATGGGAGATCGAGATAGCTGCGGTCCTTGTGGAAGGAATTTCGACTATCCTCAGCACCCCCTGTGATCGTACGTCTGATTGCTTGTCGTTTGCCGTGTTTGGCTCTGCGAGAACCATTGTCATCATCAAATTCCACCGAGTTGTTGTCAGACATAGTTTCAGAATCAGAGTCATCGGCGCGGTCTCTTCTGAAGATGATATCTCCAACTTTCGTGCCTTCGTTCTTTACGCCCTTGAAGAATCGTGTGACAGCAGACTGAGGCTCCTGAGTCTCCCTCCGACGTAACTTGTCCGGGCTGGGCAAGCTACTGACGCTATCATTCTTCCTGTGGCCCAAAAGATTCATGACAGCACCAGGCGCAGCCAGTATAGCCGTTCCAAGGTGTTTGTCGTCCGCAATGTCGCCGCTGTTTTGATGAGATTTTGCTTTTCTGTCTGTTCCAGAAGAATTAGGACGACCCTCATGCTGACTGTCTTCACTGTGGTCATGCGAGTGAAAGATGTGATTGAACTTCTGGCGTATAGGCTTTCTCGTCTGTGAGCTGGACCGACTCTGGGGCGGTGAAAAGTCACTGCCAATATGCGGGAATCGTTTGGTAAGCGGGGTGTTTGGGGCTGTGCTGTCTTGATGCTCTTGTGAAGACCGGGGCTCGGCCTCTTCGGTGGACAAGTTCGGAGGTTTCCGTGGTTTGGGCGGAATCTTGAAGTTACCATGGTCTTTGAGATATGAGAAACCATTTGTGAACTGCGGCACTTCGAGTGAGTCTCGAGCAGGCTTCTCGTCAAGTGAAATGTCTCCGTTGCGTCCCCATTTGTCGGGTGTGTTGGGCGAAGTGCTCGGTGGTGACTTGGCTTGTGATTCCTTGGCTTGCTGCTCCAGAAGCAGAGCAAGTGGCCCAGTGTTGTGTTCTGGGTCTGTAGCAACGCGGGTCTTGCGCCTCTTCGTGTCAGATTCTGACCCAGAGGTATCAGCATCATCATGGTTTCGTAGCCTTGAACCTCTTCTAGAATGCCTCCCGCCCTTGGGGCTATCAGAGCGAAGCGCGGGAAGCAGCCTTCGCTTGCGCCCACGGTCACTCCCTTTATCACTCTCATCGCCCGTTGTGTGATCAAGTGTGATACTAGGGCGTGTGTCCCAGCTCTTCCTTCGCTTGTCGGTGTATTCCCTGCTAGAACGCACTTGGAGGGATTCTCTGGGCTGCGCCTCTTTAGGGGGAAATATCTTTTGGCCACGACGGTTTTCTATAAGAGTCTTGTTGTCACCCTGTTCTAACCAGTGCGCGTCGGCAAGCAACTCTTGTGGGGTAAAGGACCAGCCCTTGTGGGGTCTTGGGGGTTTGCTGGGTGGGGAGGTTGCTTCATGGTCGTGGTGTATCTTCGGTAGATATACGGCATCGTTTCGGCGATACCCAGGGCGTTTTGCATGTTGTTCAACGCGATCCACCCACTCATGCACCTGCCCAACATCCTCGAATTCCTCTGGGGGATGGTCTAAGACTACACGCTCCCGAGCTCGGATACGGCGGTTGCGGATATATTGCAGAGGATTGTAAGGCCGACCAAGATTGTGCTGTTTGCCAGCGTACGATGGGGTGCGAGTGAGGTGCGCTTGAGGACTACCTGGCATGTTGCTTGATGATACGATAAAATTGCCTGGAGCGTTAGCATCGGGCTTCAAAGGCGGAAGGAATTCTAGTAGCCGTAAATGTTCCATGTGAAGCTCGATATATGCCCGAGCTTTGTTCACTCGTGCAAGGGTAGAAGCAGAGGGATTGATTGTTTGAGAGCCAGAAAGTGTGATTGAACCGCCCCCCTGCATGGAGGCAGACATGTGTCGTGATGGGGAGCCTCCGCCACCCATTGGAGATATGTTCCTTGATGTTCGTCGCTGTTCATTGAGATAGTGCTTCAGACTGCCACCAGCACCATAGTTGGAGTGACTGCCTTCACGTTGCGAGCCAGACGCGGCGCGTGGTTGGGGCGCGAGAAGCTGACTGGTACTAATGTGTCTTCGCCGACTCTCACTGAGATTCAGAGCCATGTGGACCAGTTGGCTGGGGTCGATGGCCTGCCGTGGTTGCTCCGGCGTGGGCGAAGCATCTCTACCATGCTTTGTAGACTGCACTTCGTGCGCGCTCCGCCTGTTCCTGTCAACCTGGATACCATCACCGTTGTACTCTCGAGATGCGCCCAGCGCAGTGCTTTGTCCGATCTCCTGTGTTCCGTGGTATCGCGAACTGCGCTTGCTCCTCGCGTCCTCGCCATAATGATCGTGTTGCCCACGGCGCTGTCGTGGGCCGCTCGGGAAGGCTGAATCAAGCAAGAAACCGCCACTTCGTCTTGCGCGCTGCTTGCGATGGGCAAAGTCATCCTCGGTGACTATGCCCAAACCATGAACCGCACCGCTGTTGGGCCTGGAGTCGTGGCTCTGTCGCGGCGAGGAGCTTCCTTCGCCATTATCTACATACGCGCCCGAGCTGCTGGGAATGTATGTATTCGAGGAGGCTGTCCAGCGGTCCGAGTCTCCGGAGGGACGTCCATGGCTAGACGGTGCCGACATGCCTTGGGGTTGCGGCTTCGGCTCGGTCACCTGGGGCGGCCAGGGGGTGGTTGCATGGCGATGAGGATGGGTGCGAGTCGCAGAGAGCGCGGGCGGACTGGCGTACTGTCTGTTCGTTTCCTAGACGAGATGCTGGGATTGGCGACGTAGTTCTGAATGCTCGGCAGCAAATAGCGCGCGCATGAAGTCACATGTGGGGTGGTTTGGAGCAGACTGAAAGCGTGCTACCCTCTAGTCTGGGTTGGAGCACCGTCGTCGCTTGGTACCCCTGTCACCACACCCCCTCCCGTTGTCCTCAGGAGGGTCCATATGTAGACCACGGCGGTTACATTGTGTTTTCTTTTTTTTTGGCATCAGCTACGGTTAGTTAAGGTTGCCTCGAGTCTTGTTTGGTATTCGCGATAATCTAACACACCTTGCGACAAAGTTCTTGTTGACGTCACGTTGTTGTGACGGTACTGACTGCTCCCTGTCACAGCTGTGCCGCTCTACAGATAGTGGCTAGACACTATGCCAGCTCTCACCAACCACATTTCCAGTTTGACATACCACTCTATCGTGTAGGGAGTCTCCGGGATCCCAATGGTCAGTAAAAGCCGCCTAGTCTCTACACAACTTGTACCTTCGCAAAGCACAGCATGAGCGGTTGCTTCAATCCTCTAAGATGCTCGTTTTATAAATATCAACCATCAGACCACACAACTTGTGGCTTTCGTGTGCAGAGTTAGGCCTGTACACCAGGTCGCATGCGCCCTGGTGGTCTGGACCTGCAGGGTTACTTTTGCCTGCGCCTCTCGATTTTTGTCGAAAGTGCTACAGATACTTCGCCTCGCCATCTGAAACCCAGGTCCTTGACGCTATCGAGCCCGTACCTTAAGGATCCGAGATGCTTTGTCGGAAGCCAGGTCAGATCATGCCACAATCCAGCACTCGTGTAACGAGGGCACACTCATCAGGGTGGTCCTTCCAGTCACCAAAAGTCAACATATGCAGAGAGGTAGTAGTGGTAGGTGTACTGGATCTACAGTGGCCAAAGTTTCACACAAAATCTCGGTATACCGTGCTGAGCTCTACGGAGAAGTATGGATTCGCTCCCAGCACCCGGTCTCGAAACACTACAAATCCAAACCAAGTATCACATAGCAAACGCATGTCACTGTCCGATATATGAAAGTCATGCGAGACGTACGCATTCGTCTTGAGATATGAGCGAGTTTAGACGGGTGTACCCGGTGCTAATGAATGACAGCCAGGGTTCTTCAATGAACTCTGGTGACTATATTGTACTCCCTCAACCATGGTGAGCTTAGCGCACCCAAGGACACTTGTTGCTCAGCCTGCATCCTTGTAAACTGAGAGACGGTCGCGCTGTGTCCCGGTAGCGATGTGCATTGCAGCCATGCATTGTAGATCGTGACGAGCGCTTCTTTTCGCTTTCGTAGCGTAAGCCCAGGAATACGTGTAAGTACCTGGTTGAGCAGATTATCAATGCTAGACACAAAATCAACATTTGCATAAGAGCAAGATTCCGATGTTCGAAAACAAATCATCCCCGGCCCACCATCAGCATTCACATCGCGAGCAAGTCCCCACTCGGAGGCAGACCGATTACAGTAAAAGGGCTCTTGCGGGAATTCGACGCTTTCGCGTCGGCAAACGTTAACTGGCGTTTTATCACTGTCGAGGGAAGAATCTTCGGGACATGAAACACCGACCCGGTCCTCTATCGGCTAGGAGCTTACGAATCGATAAGCATCTTCTTGCGCCTTTTGGGCTGGGTACGGCGTGTGGAGCATGGGGCGGGGAAAAGGCTGACATGAGGCGAGCTGAGCTGGTAGGGTCACACTCGAACGCGCCATAGCAGTGTCAGACAGTTGTCGTCGCAACCTTCTACCCAAGGTACCATCAGGGCTTTGGCAGCAGCACATTGATGCAGTAGCTTGCGATCAGCGCTCTGGCACCAAGGCAAGATGGGTACCGTATCCTTGGGTGGGGATGCGCTATGGATCTAGACAATGGAATAAGGTTTCGTGGCAGGTGGACGTCAGCCTCGGACCCAGTAGCCAGCCGGTCTTACCTTGACGCCCATTGCCCATATTCCGTAAGCCCAGAATGACGGCAGAGAGTCAGGCTTGAGCGAAGCGGGAGATCAGTGTGCTCGCATACCAGCCCTGTCTTCGCATGCTCACATTACGCTCCACCAAAAGGGTCCCGTCCCGTAAGTCACGACGGCAGACGACGACCACGGACGGAATGGCCGCTGCAAGCTCGAGCTTGGAGGGACGTGGTGCGTCGCAATGCAGGCCATTGCTTTGCAGCTGGACTGGAAGCATGGTGGTGCACGAATTGGATCGCGGATCGGCGTCTCTTCGTAAAACAAAACAGAGCCTCCCCGGCAGCTGATTCGCCGTCAGCTCCGGCTCCGCTTTGGTTGGCAGAGAGGCGGACTGTTCCACTACTCAGACGCGGCAAGGCTGAAGAAGAACGGTAAGAGCAAAAAAACAAGGCCGGGTGCCAATGCTCTGGATAACAGAAGCGTCTAGAGGCCGCGTTTGTGCTGAGGGTGTTGAGGCGAGGCGATGGTAACGTACTTGGTCCGGCAGAAGTGCCTGGCTCGTCAAATTCGGCTCAATGGCCAGGAACTCGAAATAGGAAAAGCATGTCCAGGCGGGCGAACACAACAGCCTGCCTCTGCCCCCAGTAAGCCGGCGACCCTTCGCGACTCTTGGGCTTGCATTTGGTCGCAATACCCGGGATGATCCGAGCAAGGGTTGGACGGCATCTTTCATTTCTTTTTCGACTATCTGGACCGGCTGGCCTAGAAAACCGGTCGAGCTGTACGCAAGAGCCCGCGCTGATTCGCCCTCCACCAGGCATGTCGTTCAACCTGAAGCCCATGCCCAATAAGCTGTCAGCTCGCCAGCTTGCCGCTTATGGCGTGGCTTGCATGTCAAGGTTCACCCACTCATGATGGGAAACGAGGCTGACTGCGCCATTCCAGCCTTGTGCGCGCACCTCCACTGGGCCCAGCAAAAATCGAGATATCTTGTTGCCTGGCCCCCTCCCCCCGCGCTGTTCCAAGATCGACTTGGAAACACGTCCCGAACACCCCAGCTGTTCATTTGACACTGCGGACTGCCTAATCCCAATCTTGCCGGACTTAGCTGCCGTTAGAGTTACGGCACTCGCCCCACCAAACATTCCAGCCCAGCTCTGACTCCGGCCTTCACGTCTGAGACGGAACAGGACGGCTCCGCGGTGCTTCAGCCTCCCCAATTCCATAGCACATCGACGACGACAAAGTACATGCCGCCAACAAGATCCAGGGCAAGAATGAAAGCAGGAGCGCCCGCAAAGTCCCCTACGACTACAACGACCAAGGCTAGCGAAGCAGAAGAGCTATCTTCAGCTCCAAGAGAAACGGTTGTGACAGCCCCTAACGTTGAAACAACGCCCAATACTTCGCCATCATTTGCACATAGCTCGAAGACTCCGTCTCGCAGAATCCTGCGACTCAAGTGTCCGGTATGCTCCGACTATCCCGACGGCTTCCGCAGTGAGCATGAGCTACGACGCCATACCAACCGTGTCCACAAAAAGGCACGCAAGGTCTGGGTGACGGTCGACACCTCGCCAGATAAGTCATTCCTTGCAAACTGCAAAGCATGCCAGACTGGCAAACGATATAATGAATGCTACAATGCCGCAAGCCATCTCCGGCGCATGCATTTCCATCCGCACAAGCGCGGCGAGAGAAAGATGACCGCAGCAGAGGCTCGACGAGGAGGCAAGCCTGGCGACTTGGATCCTCCCATGGATGTACTAAAAGCAAACTGGCTTCGAGAGGTGGACGAAATAGTCGAGGATGAAGATGAGCCGACAGAAGAAAACGCAAGAAATGCGTCATTGTCGCCTCCCCAGATGGTGTCGCCGCAGACGCAGCAGCAGCCTGCACCCAACAAATCGGACGGTCAAGCACCTCCAACACCAACCACGCCGTCTACTCGGTCCATGGCAATAGACAGCATTGTCGACAAGGTCGACGCATCCTAAGCCCAACGCGCTCGTTGGGTAGGGCACCGACAGCAGCAGTTACAGACGAAGAAGGACTGCGACTGAACATCTGGCTTGACGACGGTACAACTACTACACACACTCGCTGCAACGCGTCTTGCCACCAGACAGTTCTTGGCAGATACGGCGTCCATGTCGGTTAAAAGTGGAATAGAAGCAAGGCTGCACTATGGCATTGCCCAGATGCACCCAATAACCCGCCGAACTATGAGCAGGGATACTGGGGTCGGTCATCTGGTCAACGCCCAGGTCATTAGTCTGCGAAGGATGTTTTGGTATTCAGGGCGTCGAGTCGTGACGAGGAGACTACTGGTGAAGGGAGCCAGCCAGAACGGATAGGGCGTCCCATTCAAGGTATCCAATAGCGGTTTGAATTCTATTCCGAAGCTGCGCGTTTGTGTATGTTCTAGGACAGAGCTTTAGAATGTGACACGATTACTCTTTACGTGTGATTTGCGTCATGCATTATGGCGGTAGTAACAGAGGGCGCGGCGCCTGTAGTGGTGTAGACAAGTTAACGAGAAGAAGGTTCGCAAGCACAATTTTTTCCATGTGTACAGGTCACCAACGGCAGAGAAGAAGGGTGCACAAGGCCATTCAGGTCAAGAGGACCGATGATGTGAAGTGCAATTAAGACATGTGTCGATCGACGAAGGGTAGTAGCGGGTCCTGGGTCGGTACTCCCGCCAAACTGGGCTCGTGCGCAACAATTTATCTTCTGCATCGCCGTCCATGATGCACTGTTTTGCTATCTCATAACCTCACCCGCCCAGTCTTCCTTTTGGTAGTGGCCATGCAATCTTTCATTGACACACCTAAAACGACTCGTTGACTTTGCAAAGAAAGCTAACGTCATCTGCGGTACAGACCGTAGATTAGAGAGGACGTCAGGCCCGCGGAGGCGCATGCAAGCAAGCGATGTCCTTCCGACGAGCGCATAGCAACTATGTCAATCTGGGGCGACTATACAGCATCCCGCCATGGGGTACTGCGCCACTATATGGACTGGCTAGGCAGAAGAACTCTGTGAACCTGGGAAATCTGTACTCGAGAAGCCAACCCAAGTACCCTCCTGGATGGGCTTATTTCGAGGACGGCTCCGTCCTTATAATGCCCTTTGGATGGTGCTCTCACGATGTTTTCGAGACACGCATGAACATTATCGCGCATTTTGTAAAAAACCCTACACCAAAGATGCAGCAGATACGCGCAAGAACACTCATGAAACGTTGCATCATTATCGAGTAAGTCCGGCTGCTCTCTCGCAATGTATGAGGATGCGCTAACTTGCATATCAGCAAAACCGGCGATGATGTGTGCAATAACATGCTACGAATCCTTGCCCGCAATGCTCAAGACGGGCAAAGAGTGTCCGTCGTTCGTCCGCTGTTTGAAAATGTCGAACTGAGTCTTGACCCCACCGGAACCTACCCAGTCTCCGCTCACTTCAGTTACGCTCCTCAGCTGAGGGACGATCACAAGCTACGAAACGGTCAAGCCTTGGAGACTTTTCGGGGCACGCTGGTGGCCGGTGTTTTGCAACCCAATGTCCGCCTGGGAAACGGCCTGAGTCTATCAAGTAAACCTGAAAAAGTGAAACCGCAAATGAAAGAAAAGAGACGGGCACAGAGCGATGAAGCTGGCAAGCGCAAAGAAAGTTTGCTTTTGATCTCAAAAGCACCGGCGAAGCCATCGCGACAGTTGAGTATATCGTTTTCAAGGAACCGCGCACAACCTGTGCACCCGGACAAAGCACCATCTCCACTGCAAAAGAGTCAGCGAGATCTTGAACTTGACCGGCGAGAGTCTCATGTAGCTCGGAGAGAACGAGAGCTCGTAAAACTCCAGCAACAACTCCTCCGGGCGATACATGCCCAAAGAACACAGCCATATGAAGATAAAAGCAGCCATGTTCAGCGGCAGCAAACACATAAACTACTTGCAGTAGACGCCCAAACCGAACCCGATCCCAAGATTGCAGATATTGAGGCCAGAGAACGAGCACTTGAACAGAAGGAAGAGCTCTTGCGATACAAACGAAAGACCTGGCTTCTGGAACAGAAACTTGCACAGGCTACCGCACGTTCTCTGCCTCGGCGTAGATTTTCGAAACCCGAGACGGGCATGCAAGAGCGCGGTGGAAATGTCTATGAAGAGATTGGGGCAGATCACGAAGCCATGCCGGACTCATCCTACAATAATCCGGATGGCGAGCAGCTCAGTGATTATAGCCTTTACAACCCATCACCACCAGAGGCTCTTGAGAATTTGAGATCCCGCATCCGACTTCCCACGAGGAAGATGATGCGGTCAAATCGGAAGCCTGCGTCCTAATGAGCTGGAGTCTATTGGCTCTCAGTTTTTACAAGTAGACTGTCGTTTCGACGCCCTCGAACCCTCTAGAACCATGTTCGACAAGCAAAGCTACACCGGTTTTGCGGGCGGATTCTCGGAAACCCGATTCGCACTCTAATCACTACCAACGCATGATTGAGTTCAATAGAACCACTAAAATTAGGCAGCACCAAGGCTATCGCGTCCCTTTCCATCAGATCAACGCATACTGCCATACTACTGTACTATAGACCAGCGCTCAAACAAAATAGATAGAGGGGATTTAGGGCAGTGATAATGAAGAAATGAAGATACCCTGTGAATGAAGCAAGACGGTAGAGAATAGTCGATTGCTTGTGTAACACTACAACTACTCCATATTCGACATCATGTTCCCACGCCCCTGCGGATGACCTCGCGCAAAGACCCATAGCCTTTTGGCTGGACAAGCCTCTCTTTCGCTTTCATCTTCGCCAGCCTGTACTCTTCTTTCTCTCCTACAAGTGCCCGTAGATACCCCAAACCTACCCAAAGCCTGAGAGCACTCCAAGCCTACCGCCAAGCCTTAAGACGGAAAACACACGATTTCCCCCCCGGAAAAAGAAATCTGACCAGAAAAGAAAACTCCAATGAAACCCATAAGACCTCCTTGGAGCCTCAAAAAAAGAATCAGAAGAGCGATCATCAGGGGACCCTCGCTCTTTGCTAGTTGCCACTCACCGTTCCTACAGATCCAATCTAGCATTCCATACACACATGTCTAGATCTCGATCTCCGTCAAATTAGATCTCGAATATCACCGAAGCCTAGAACCCCAAGAGAGAAGGTGTGTGACTAAACTCTGTGTGCACACGTCCATAAGAAGAAAAACCGAACATCAAGAACGAAGAGAGAAAAAAAAATTACAATATCGTACGATACACGTCACCTAGGGCTAGGCATGAGGCAGATATCATACATATATATGCGCACATGTCTTGTTTCGGCGCTTCGTCGGAACGCCACAGGTATGCTGTCGAGGTAGTATTGGCACGAGCTGGATTGAGAAGGGTAGTAGTAGTGGTACCGATATAGCGGTCCTGAGACACGACATGTGTGAAGAGAGTTGGATTAGATTGGGGCTGTCGCTATGTTGCTCAACTACTAGAAACGGATCCAAGAGTAGCCACTGACATATGTGATCTAAGAATCTAGCAATTCGGAGTGAATATCATGCCCGAATAGATTCTGCGACTTGGCGTGGCACAATGCTGCACTGTCTTGGTTTAGTGGGAAAGTAAGCAATACCAAGCAAAGCAAAGTAGGTTTGATCGCTCAGCCTCATTCTTTCTAGCTTTTTAGCGTTGGCCTTGTTTGTCCGGGGTGGTGGGGGCTCTTTTGCCTTTTTTTTTCTGTGCGGGAGGAGGCGGTGGTGGGGAAAAGGGGAGAGGGGGAAGGGGTTCCGACAGGTCTGAGTCGTGGAGGTGTACATCTTTGACGTTTTTTGCGGCACTAAGCGAACAAATGATGATTCTGGTTAGTTTCTTTTTCAACGCTAAAAGGGAATCATTCTATCGTAGTTTCGTTGGTCGTTCTGTAGTGCTAGCGAAATGAAAATTTCACATGCCGGCCACTCCCTCGGCCCAGCCTACACCTCTGTCTTTTTTGCATGTGCGCAAGTATTGGGTGCTGAGTATGTCTTGATCTTCCCCTTTGTTTGATTGTTCTGTCTTTCTATGACATGTATGTTTATTCTAGTAGGGGGTATCTCTATGGTATATGGGTTTCCTGTCTCTCGATGACAATGCGTCCTACAGTGTCTGGAAAGAGGAAATGTATTAGGAAAGATAATGATGTATGTGTCGCACCAGTGCTTCACTTTAGGGAAAGCAGCACATGATGGTTTTTTTTTCTTGACTGCACAAGACCGACGATTGAACTCTATCTCAACGCAATGGTTGTACATTAGTGTCAAGCCATTCTTTCGGTAATGGCGACCCTCCTGGTCTGTGGTCATCCGTTGTTTCCACCTGTACACTGGTTTCAGTGACTATGTTGATTGCATGCCCTGTTGGCATTGGCTTGATGATGGAATCTTGTGACCCTGTTCGTGTGTAGTCTTCGTCGTATTCTATGTCTTCATTTTGTGACCGTGTAGCATAGCTACGTATGCCGCGGTGATCGACTATGTGCGACAATTTCTTCCTTCCACCAGTGATTGTGATGGTGCGTGAGGTGGATGTAGGCTCCTTGCCATTCATCGAACGGAGGGTATAGTGTTCACTATCACCTGGGCGGGCAGCTTTGGGGTTTGTTCCTGTGGCAGTCCTGTTGTAATGGCCTGTGCTCAAGTCTCCAGACACCAAGACTCTTCTCGTGAGAGTATACAGGAGCGCATCAACCCACCCACAGGATGTAAGAAGGCAGCCAGCGATAACAAAGAAGACGTCCGGCATGGAGTGACCTGTCATGACAACCATGCGCCCTATAGCAAGAGGCAGGGTCAAGATGACGTAGACGGTGGGATACAGGACCATGAACTTGGTTGCCCGCGAAAGCTTGTTGGTGTTGTTTGCCACGACACTTCGGATGCGACCTCGTAGATGGAAGAACAGATGCGCATAAATGGCCATAGTACCGAACTCGACAATGAAGATCCAGAGATAGTGCAGCCAGAGGCGCTCGTCTTGATAGTCGTGTGACACCCAGCACTGTTAGATGTTAGTCCTCCGTTGCTCCAAGACTCTAAAACAACATGCAAAACTTACCCATCCTGCAGCGCGAGAGAAGTATTTCTCTTTATGCAATGCTGGCCCCAGCACTGTGAGGAATAGTGCAAAAAACCAGATGGACAAAACTGCAATTACAAACCACTTGTACGGCATCTTATAACCTTTTACCACACCTAACCAAGTGTGTATAGCGATTGCAAGAACGAAGAAACCGCTAGCGACATCTCCGATCTGGAGGAACCAAGCCTGGATGAAGCATGCTCCAGTAGGCGCCAGAATTGCATCGATTTTGAGCCAGTGGAAGGATATGGAGAAGGCGACGGATTGTTGTAGATCGGCCAGTAGCAGGTTGTAAATGAGAATGACATATTGGTTATAGCCAACGTATTGCTTGTAATGCTTCCGCCAAGATACCATTCGCTGGGTGATGAAAGCAAGCAACACGGTCACAGATACCAAGCTCATCGTGGCAAACACGCCGAGAGGAACGAGGCCTGCCCTATAGACAGGCGTGAGAGGGTCTAATGGCAGAGTTACAGTGTCAGTGTGGCTCAGAAGATTGGTTTGTATGTTACATACCCATACTCTTGATAGCCGCAAGGTTCTCCACCCCAGTTGTCCGTGGCTCGAGAGAAGAGAACATGTCGGCCATGTTGTAGAATGTTGTGCTCCGAATCCAAACAGAGTGGCTCGCGATGAGGCAGGAAGATACTTGTGCTTTTAGCTCACCAGAACACCATGATCGGCAGACAGAAAATCGACGATTATTCTAGTGAACAAGGGGTTTCGTGCGTTGTGTAGATCCAGCTTAGTACTCCAGTAGCCCTTTGCTCGACGGCGGCTGATGGGGAAGGTTTGACAGTAGACGTTGTGCGCCGCTGTGAAGACAAAGAAGGTGGTTAACACTAGGGAAATTTCCGCCAAAGTTTCCCAGACAATGGGGATTACGGGAAATATCAAATATCGCCCAAAAGCTAGTTGGGTGGAGTCGGGTGTCCTGTTATGGAATCGGGTCCTCGGAAACAAGGGGATCAGCCAACAGACCTGCTGCACCAGGTAAAACGGACATGCAGGCGGACCAGCCCTGGCATGTTTACTGGGTCTGGGGTGCTTGATGATCGCCGAAACAGCAGGACGCTACGCATGCAGGGTTGAGGAGCGTACGTCGAGTTCGCGTTGGTCTGCTTCTCTTCCACTTCTAATGCCCACTGACACCAACAGCCGGAACCATGCTCCATTCTGGGTATAGCCCGCCTTCTCTAGAATGTAGAGAACATGCTGTTCGTGAACTTTTCTTTCTGTTTAGCAGAATATGCCAGCAGCACACCATGTTCCCATGTTAGTTCGGCGAGGCTCAGCAGTGACGCAAAAGCAATGTACGTATGTACTGGGCATAACTTGAGGCAAAGAGCAAAGTGTCAACATGTCAGAAAGGTGGCGGGACGTTGTTGATCCTGTCGCCGTCTAGTTGGACGTAGGACGGGATAGGGTATGAACAAGCATGCCGCCTCCACGTGGAGCACGGCCCTAACATGGTTGCAAGCGGCACCTGGGATCCTGTCTGTGCAGACGCCGAAAGCGAGCAAGATTGTCAATGCCACAAAGCCGTGACATCCGCTCCTCTCCGTATGGATGCGTATGCCGTCGTCGTATCTTGGCTACAGCAATTTGTACTCGAGACGCCCTGTTCTGTTGGTCTTTGGTGTCGGTTAGGACTGTGCCGCAGCTTGTACGGCCCGGTACCCTCCAAACCAACACCGTCGCGCCCCGGCCGCGGTCAAGGCCGTCTCCGTCTTGCCGCGCTCCGTTTGTGGGGAGGGAGGGGGGAGATTGGCAGCTGGCGTCTGTGGAGGATGCGGCACTACTAAGGGCAGACTATGCTCTAGCGGCCTCTCGTGCTAAGGGGTTCTTCTGCGCAGATAGGCGGGCGTCGAGCAATGGAAAAACAATTGCCCACAACGCCAATAGTTGCGTGCTTCAGATCGGTGTCGATGCGCAATTTGACAGGGGCGAAGCGTCAACTTTACGCGTATCTGGCCCGTCTCCCTCTTTGCACATGCAAGTTACCGGGATGACAGCTGTCCCCTGAATACCGAGACCGACGATACGGCTCGCCTCAAACGACAGTAGATCCGTATAAAGGACTTTGTCATGGCAAGAATCGGGCTGCGAGACCCGGTAAGACACGGCCAGGCGCTTGTGGTACGAGCTTGCGTGCATGTACTCTGCGCCAGTCAGATCCCAGCTACACCATTCAGCCTCATACATACTCTGGATATTCGGCAACCACCTCAGCGACTTACTGAAGAAAGGTTTTAGAGGCACGGCTTTAGTCGCACCGATCAACGGCTGTTGGATGATGACGACTGGTGTCGGTAGAAGATGCCGAGTGACGGTGTCGTTACGACTAACCCAACTCCATGGCTAGTATGCAATTGGTTTAGACGATCAGACCAAGTTTTTCCGTCTGCGGCAAGTTTAGGTCCACATGAAACACGCAACCAGAACTGTTATACTAGTCATATGATCTGCGTATCCTTGCTCCGCACCCGAGTCGTCTAACCCAACCAGTTGCCAGGGGTCGGCCAAACCGCAGGCTACCTTCTCCGCCTAGGAGTCCGAGTAATGTTGTGCATTACTACACCTACCCCAGACTTGGCTTTCTCAGTCCAAGAAACGGGGTTGTACTTCGCTACCAAAATTTTGCTGCTTATGCCTGTGGCTTGCACAACGGACCTTTCTCTTGTGTCATTTCCCCGCTGGGGGATCCAGAACACCTGTAGAACCAACACTTAATATCAGAAGGACCGAGACCTACTTATGGACCTACTTATGGTCGCGGAAAGGAAAAGTCTCGGCGATAGACATCGCGATGTCCGTACCGTGCTGCTCCTACCAACTGACATGGTAAGAATGCAACAACGGGATTTGATACCCTCCTGGAACTAGGGCATCTCGGCCATGCTACAGGACACTCGTCGCCCGGCCCTATCGTGGTCACCAAGAGCCCTTCTGCCACAGCTGTATATTACCATCGGCACTTGTAGCAGCTCAGGTTATGTGCGTCTGTAGACAGAACTGCACTGTCTTTAATATGTGGACGACGGAGTTGTTTATACCAGCCGATCATAGAAACAATCGAGCGAGGACAACGGAGGCATCAACAGCTGTATCTGGTTTTGTCCGACACCAGCCATGGCCAGCTACATTCTCAACACTTAGCGAGCGATACAAGATTAGCCGGTCAGTCAGCCTTTGTGGTTTGCCTGTCTTCAACCGCGGAACCGAGGTGCTGCCTCAGAGGTGGCGTACAGATACGAGACGGAAATAAATCGTTACTGGAGATTCCATGATCACGATTTCCACACGATGCTAAGCGATGTCCTTCTAGCCGACAGATCTCTCCCTGCAAGAAATCATGAGGCGTCCACATGCACCCTTGTCTGCCTTAACTTGGTCTGGTAGATTAGTCTCTGCCACATAACATGAAGTAGCAAAGCGTCAGACAAAACCACATACGCGGCCACGCCACACGCCACTTCGTGTCTCGAGCATAGACGAACCGTTTCGTTGTTGGTCAACAATCTTGCTAGCACCCGCGGAGAGAGGCCTAGAGCTGGATGCCGCGGCATCTAGCCGCGGCTTTCTGCGGTGATGGTCCTCGGACAGATGCTCGGCATTCACCGATTTCGCGAGATTTTTGCGAGGTTTCAGTCAAGGGATGGCCGTCACCAGGGTTGAAGAAGAAGCACGGCTTAGCATAGGCCAAAACCCACCAAAATCTCTCAAGTACTCTTGATTCTTCTCATAGGCCATATTTCTACTGGACATAATAATATTTGAAAAAAAAAAACTAGGAATTCCGTCTTCATATTCTCGGATAGGATGTAGAGTGCAGGAGAAACACGATGAGCAATCATAGCAGATGATTGTTCGACTAGAATGTAAGACATTCCTGAGTCGCGCATAGTTTTCAAGCCTGGTGGGCGATCGTAACAAATTTCAACCAGTATTCAAGTATTCCAACCGAGCTTGAACACATGAAAATTCATTCATTCCTGCTTGAAAGGCTGGCTGGATGCTTGACGTAGGATATTGTTATTGAATCTGGGCTGTTCCCTGCTGGTCATCGCGGCTCCGGCACGGGAGCAGGCAGCGGTTTGCACTAACCGGATGCGGTACCGTGTTGTTAGGGCGCAACAACATGGCAGCCAAACATCTGAACACCGACGACACGCATGAGAGCATGCATACCCACCGGCGCACACTGTCTTTTTAATAATGTATAATCTAAAGTTCCTGTGAAAAGAAGCGCATACGACAACACCACACATCCCCGAAAATATGGCGCCAAAAGACGAAGCGCACACGCGTATCAGCAACATCAAAACCGACCTCCGATCAATCTCGACGTGCACCAACGCCACCGTGAGCGCGCTGCAGGAGATTCTTTCCAAGAAGGACGAAGAGACAATTCAAAAGGAAAATGTCAAAACAAAGGTCCAGGCAACGGCGCGGAGGAGGGCTGGGACGGCTGCAACAGCGACCGCAGCGGCAGCCGCAGATGCTCAGAAACAAAAGACACATACAATTGCGGCGAGAGAGAAATACATACTTGCCACTGAAGTCGCCAACAAGACTCTTCAGATACTCGCCGAGGCGCTGAAGAACCCGCCGCCCGCAATCGCTGCTCGACCCCCTTCCAAACCGAGACCGACGCCCACCGAAGATGCGCGCAAGCCAGTACGAGCACGGCCTGGCCACACAAAGACGTCATCTGTCTCACAAAAGCCTCTGCAAGAGAGGTCCGCTTCTCAAGTTCATAACTCGCCTCAGAAACGTGCCCCGCGTCGCTCATCGTCATACTCGTCATTCCTCTCCCCTGGCCCCGATCCAGGCCTGATCGCTACGGCTGAGTGCGCAAGGACAGCATTCGCATATCTGGGTACGCAAGAAGCGACAAAAGTTCTGGGGAAAGACTCTCAGGAGTTGCAGTATGAGAATGGCGTGCTCGTGCTCATCGGGAAGCTTGTCGCACATGGCCTGGATACCATGGCTGTCAAGGAGCTGCGAACCCTGAAAAGGAGGCTAGACCGCCACATTGGCCGCGACTCAGGATCAGAGCCGTCAAAGAACGTTTCGCAAAACCCTGGAACTACCGATAAAGAAAGCCTTGCCTCGCTTCTAGACTTCGCAGCCATAGACCCCAACAGCCCAGTTGTGCCATTGGTTGCAAGTTTCCAAACGTACACATTACGCATCATCGCGAAGCTTAAACGCCCTCGAACAATCGAAGACACTTGGGAATTTTTGAAACTAACAAACCTTTCGTCACCCGCGAATCTGTTCCTGCACACTGCGAAGTCTCCAGCCAGCCAGGCCAAGGCTGCAAGGCAACTTGAATCTTTGGCTCAGACCATTCTCTCACTATGTCCGAGTATTTCGAGCACTGAAGATGCGAACACTTTACAGCCCTCTGCAGAAAAGGTACTACTTCTGCAACACTTGGCCTTCAGCATAAGAAAGAAGTGGTGGGGCCTCGTCGGCCATCAAGGAAACGAGGAACAGGAACTGTCCGAACCTTTTGCCAAATGCCTAACTGCCTTTGCTCGCAGGTCGCAGCTCGTTCACAGCAAGAAATACAAGTTGGCAGAGACTTTGTTCACAGACTTACTAGGATGGTCTGACGGCGCCACTGCGTCCCCGAGTGGCGTGCCTGCCTCTGCTACTGCAAGCAAAACTCTATCATCACTTGCTCAGTCTGCAGGCTTGTCCGATCAAGCCCTTCGATGGCTAGGCTCTTCGACCACTTCTTCCTCCAAAACATCTGCCGCGAAGCAAACAGCGAGGAAGATACGGATAGCTACCATTACTCTCGAGTCTTACATAAAAGGCGAGAAGAAGGCTGATCTCAGCGATGTAATGGTAGACGCCCTCAATGCCTTGGGTGGAAGCCTAGGTGGATCAGCGACAGATCTTGAATCGCTGTTTGCCGAAGTGAATGCCCTGAGACGAGCAGGAACCAAATTCCTTGTGGCACGCCTGTCCAAGCCTTCAAGTGCGGCTGAGAAACTGGCTGTAGAACAGCACGCTGTACCTATCGTTGCTGGAAGCGTGCATTTCTTAGCAAGGTTTCTGGGTAATGCACGCCCTGAGGGAGCCGACACGAAAGCTCAGGGTCAGCACCATGAACGAGTTACTCTTGCTTGGAGGTACATGAAGGGCACCATTGACTCGGTCATGGCATGCTGCAAACAGACCGTCAACGATGAAAATGAGTGGAAAGAATTCGACGCACTGCTACAAGAGTGTTCGCACGTCCTTCGTCGTTTCGAAGAAGAGGCTGGACACGGGATCCTTCCGGGTGAAGAGATTCAAACCCTGATTAGTTCGTACATCGTCAAACTATCGAACGGTTATTGGGCTTTATACCTTCAGCTACGAAGATCCCACTATAGCCCCGAGACCCTCTTTTTGGCTATGCGGCGCTCCATTGACCTTGTAGAATCCAGGAACTCATCTGAGCAAGAGAGCGGTCTTCTTCCAACGAAACTTGAGCAGTTGGGCGAAGTATTGGAAGATTTGAGACAAACGGAAAAATCCCGAGACGCCTTCCGACGATGCATCCGAAGCCACCTTACTGGAACTGCCTTGCAGCAAATTTCTGAACTTGCCGCAAAATCTTCTCTTGGCGCGACCTTCGCTGAGGATGGGCCATTCAGCGCTATTGCTCGAGTTCTGAAAGCCTATCATCATTCATTCTTGAAGTTTGGCATTCGGCAGCCAGATGAAATTGCATTCTTTGACGACGACACAATCCAACCAGAGGCTAGAGGGGTCATCTTGGAGTTGCAGATGAGCTTTTACCTACGCACGCTATCTAAGAACCGGAAGTGGGACTCGAATCTAGACAAGTCCCTTTGCAGCCTGATCGAACGATTGTATGAGTTGTATATACCTGAAAATTACCCCGTTCGACGTCTAAGGTTATCTATCGCGGTTCTTCAGCTTGCACAGCACGATGCTCAAATCTCGTCTCAACTAGTACAACTTTCTGGTTCCACCTCGGAAGACAATATACCGGTAGAGGGTTCTCAAGACGAAACATTGAAAGCATATCGAGCTCATCTGAAAGCGCTTCGCGACCTCAAATCTGCAATGCAGCAATCTTCTCCTCCTGTATCGGTTCTTCGAGAATGTTTCGCCACGTGGGAGTCTCTTGTTCGTTCTTCGTCTTCCTGGGAGACACTGAAAGATCGAATTGATGATACTGACGGTTGGCTACAAGATCTTCAAGCCTGTCTTGAATTCCTCAATGCAAAAGGTGAAGAGTACCTTGCATTGCCGCTCTTTCATCTCATGATTCGTATCTTTGAGATCCAGAAAAGTCCTGATGGATCCACGCTCCTGAGTACAATGTGTGCC
Source organism: Curvularia hawaiiensis (assembly GCA_026262405.1). NCBI lineage: Eukaryota > Fungi > Ascomycota > Dothideomycetes > Pleosporales > Pleosporaceae > Curvularia > Curvularia hawaiiensis. The sequence continues at coordinate 37,550 of JAODYC010000062.1, forward strand.
CTCGGGTTACAATTCCTCCGTCTTGGTTATACTGGAAAAGCAGGCCACTGTCTTGCCAAGGCTGAAGCGTTGATGGAATGTCGGACCTGTTCGGTCGACGCCAAATTAGAATGGCACTTGGCGTATGCTGAGTATCTTCTGGGAATGGGTAATACTGTGAAATGGTAAGAGGAAAATCCTGCTCACTGTTCACTATGTACTGATGTATCCGGCAGCTCGACAATAATGGCAAATGCCCAATCTCTTGCTTTTGGAGATAGCCAATTCTTGGACCTCGCGAAGCCGACAACCACACTTTCTGGCAGACTACGATTCAACAGGATAATAGCAGATGCATCCTATGTTCAATCGCTGTTTGCCACTGCTGCTGGATCATACAAAGAAGCCGCTCGGCATGCACGACAGTGCGTCACACTGAACCGTCGTATCTGGGCTGCTCTTGAATCGCGGTCAAACGCTAGGAAGACGACACCCTCGGATGACCCCGAATCTGAGACGGATGGGTTGGGTCGAACAGCATTCGACCCACTGAGCTCTGTGCGTATTGAAAAAGGGGTGCCTGTTGTTATGTCTGTCACACACAACGCCCTTAGCGGACCTGACTTCTGGACATTGGTTCCGTCTTTGTATCGGGCTTTGATGCAGCAGTCCCAGATATTTGCTCATCAAGGATTGCTGCATGAGGCCATTTATGTTGCCGAACAAGCGGAGAAGGTTGCTTCTGCGACACAGTCTGCAACATTCAAGATTGATAATGCCAGCTGGCGTGCTGATTGTTGGGCTCAAAGCAATCGGACTGATAAAGCTGAGGCTATTCTGAAGGCGCTCGACGCACCTGCTTCACGTAAATGCTTGTCTACAGCCGGTTACTATTCTGCCGTTGCTAGGACCCATCACTGGAACGGCGAATACGAGCAAGAGATAGCGTCGTACAACATCATGGAGCAGCTCCTTACGGATTTGAGTTCTCCCATGTACATGAAGACCCTAGAGTCCTTCTCTCCTTCAGTTGATGCACTTACAGAGCAACTGTCATCCTTGACCGTGGAAGCTACTGAGGTGACCAAGCCCAAACCAGCAACGAGAGGTCGTAAGCCCGCAGCAAAAGCAACAACACGGGCAAATGCAAAGCCGGCCACTGTTACTCGACCTAGGGCAGCCACAGGGCGAACAGCGAAGGCTGTGTCCAAAGTCAGTCGCCAGCCTGATGCTCCGGCAGCACAAGAAGGATCGGATACGGCAAACCAATGTGCTGCGTTAGGCGTCTTCCAAGCTAGCATGAGAGATCGAGCCGTACTCGCAAATATCTTGCATGATGATCTTGCCGAAGCATTGAAGCTCCTTGGACAAGCCGAAGATCTGCAGAACAGTCTCAATCAAGAAGTATCACATATGTGGGCTACGTTCAAAGCTAGGCTTGCACAGAGCGCAAAACAGATTGCCGAGGATTTTACCGTCAATACGCTTCCAGAGTCAACCATTGCATTCCCTGCCTTTGGTCTCAAGGACCGCAGATTTTCCCAAGTGGTTCAAGTTGTTCCGCCTAAGAAAGGCGCTGCGGGATCTTCTGCTGGTGCTAAATCTAGCCGAGCAAAGAAACAATCGAAAGAAGATTTCATGGATACGCTCCGCGAAGCACGAGAAAGACTTGTGGAAGCACATGCCCTGTGTGCTGCTAATGGCTCGAACCATTTGTTTCGCCAAACCTCAATGGCGCTCGGCCACGTTACGGTACTGATGTCGGCTGTCTCCGGAAGCGATTTGCCTGGCTCGTTGCACCCATTGTATGCAGCGTACATGAGCGAACTACCCAAGGTCAATGCATTGAGACTAGTACAAGAGTCCACCGAGGCAGAAAAAGAGCAATTGTCCCGCGAGGAGTGTCTGCGATGGCCAGTGACAGACCCATCGCCTTTTTCGTTTGCTTCAGTCTCTGAGTTCCAGAGGAACTATGTTGACATCATCCCAGAAACATGGCATGCAATATCGCTGGGTCTTAGCGAGGCCCGTGATGAGTTGTTCATTACTCGTTTTGAGAGCGGACTGTCTCCATTCGTGTTGCGTCTTCCGCTAGCTCGACATGCGTCTCGCGACATGGACGAAGACGAATTCTCATTCGACGATGGAAAGAGAGATTTTGATGAAATCATTGAGCTTAGTGACTTCAGCACGCGGAGCGCCAAGGACATGACTTCTAGGGAGGCAAGACAGCAGTGGTGGGCTGAGCGGGAAGCTCTCGATGCTCGGCTCCATGAGCTCCTGATCAACATGGAGAACATCTGGCTCGGCGGCTTCAAGGGTGTTTTCTCTCAGCACGAGAGGCAACCAGCACTTCTTGCACAATTTCGAAAATCGCTCGAGGGCATACTGGACGAGCACTTGCCGTCTCGTAGAAAGAAGAGTCAGCAAAAGCGACCGGTGCTCGATGCACGAGTTCTGGAGCTTTTTGTTGGGCTAGGTGACGCTACCGACGAGGACCTGGACCTGGACGAAGCGTTAATGGACCTGATTTACTTTGTCGTCGACATTCTCCAGTTCAACGGCGAACGTAATGCTTATGATGAACTGGATTTCGACGCCATGGTTGTCGAGACGTATGAAGCACTCCGCGCATACCACAGTGCGTCCCACAAACAGGAGGCAGCTACTTCTCATCACACGATACTGATCCTGGACAACAACCTACATGCCTTTCCATGGGAGTCGCTGCCGTGCCTAGAGCAGCTTTCCATCTCGAGGCTGCCTTCATTGGCTGCCCTTCGCGAAAGGCTGCTTTCGGCCCGGCCGTGTGCAGTCAAAGCAGACAACGCTCCACCTGGCCACTACATTCCCTCTGGTATTAGGGGTACTAGCATGCTCAACCCATCAGGAGACTTGGCTCACACGTCCAAAACGATGTCACCACGTCTGGACCAGCTGCAGGGATCGTGGGACCGTATCACGAATCGCGCACCGACGGAAAAAGAGTTTGAGAAGTCACTGCGAGAAAAAGATCTGGTGCTTTACTTTGGTCACGGGAGCGGCGCACAGTATGTCAAGTCCAAGGCTGTGCGGCGCCTGTACCGTGGCCAGCAAGACGATGAAAGCAGGAGAGCAGGCTGCGCAACGACGTTGCTGTTTGGGTGCTCTTCGGTGCATCTAACCGAAAACGGGATATTTGAGCCTTCGGGCATGCTTGCTTCTTATCTCACTGCCGGGGCACCCGCAGTCGTGGGCATGCTCTGGGATGTCACGGACAAGGACTGCGACCGCTTCGCCGTCAAGGCCGGCGAGCTCTGGGGACTGTGGCCAGAGTCACCCGAAGGCAGTGGCCCTCCCAAGACGCCGGCAAAGACTGGTGCAAAGAAGACAAAGGGCAAAAGCAGAGGTACGCAAATGGCAGATGAAGTGGAAGGCGTGGGAAGGGTGGGAGGTGCCAAGAAGGGAAAAAGGACGGCCAAGGCTACTGGTGAGGATAGTGATGTCGAAGGCGAAAGGCGAAAGGGCGTCGGACTGGACGAGGCAGTCCGGGATGCACGGAAAGCATGTGTCTTGAAGTATCTCAACGGGGCCGCTGCTGTCGTGTATGGCATCCCCGTATATTTGGAGTAGGAAGGATTGGCTAGGGGTTGGAACCAGCCAGGCAGTTTGGAATTTTAGTGTTTCGTTTTTCTTTCTTTCACCAAGCGCGTCTCCGACTGTTGACATGGTAACTAACAAGACATGGGTGATATCGCGGCACGGCTGGGCAGCGATTGTTGAGGCCAGGAAGACGATTGCGAAGGACGAGACGCGAAGGATGCACAGACGGTCCGCATTTATGGGCTGATGGCCAGGGGCGCTCCCGTGTGGAGTGTGATCGCCCCCAGCGCGACGACAATGGCAGAGGGAGACAGAGAAGGGCCGACCAGGTGCGTGTGAAGTGCAGTGCAGTGCAGTGCAGTGGGTCGCGATCTGCAAATAGACGGCGGCGCCCGAGCGGACATGTTTCTGTAGTACACCTCCATCTAGACTCTGCTGGGCCAGCTGGACGGCTGTCGGTGCGCACGTATGCTTTTTCGCGGAAGACGCTCCGCTGGAGGCAAGCGAAGCATGACGACAAAACTCTGTTGCCATGTCCGGACACTGCGCTGGACCCTGAGCCGCTGCTATGCCGTCGAGCCATAGTGCTGCCTCGCTGGCATTCACCACCCCACACTGCCTTTGCCTCCTAATCCCCTCTTGGGCGGCCCTCCACGCGACACGCTCATGACGGAACGCCCGGCCAAGTCGGGCTCGTCTCGCAAACGGGCCCTGGTGAGCTGCGACCGCTGCAAGATCCGCCGGGCGCGATGCATCCGCGACAATGCAGACATGCCCTGTGCCGATTGCAAGGCCAGTGGCGTCCAGTGCGAGTCAAAACTCCCTCGCAAGCAGCGCGTCTACGGCAGTGTGGAGACGCTCAGTCTGCGCTACAGGGCCCTCGAAGCCCTCGTCAAGGGCCTGTTCCCCAATGACAATGTCCAGGACACGGAAACTCTATTCAAAATTGCGGCCGCCAGGAAGATTAGCATGCCCGCGAGTGACGACTTCACTCCGGCCGACATCTTCAACAACAGTGGCGACCAGCGGTCGTCCTCCTCACAGCATCACCGGCAACCACTGGCTCAACCCACTCATCAGCAGGCAAACCAACAACAGCATTTCCAAACATCTCCATTCTCACAACAATCATCCGCTGGCCCCCACACCACCACCATCCACGAGACTGTGCACTCTTCTGCAAGTAATTCTCCGCCTACCAAGAGCAAGCAACATCGCCGCAGCACCTATTCCGAGGTCCAGCGACCGCCGTCTCGCGCCGAAGAACTCTTGCGATCGAGTCGGCGCACTGCCCACTACTTTGGCCCCTCGAGTAGCTTTCGCCTCGCAACAACAATACGAACCCTTGCCGCTCGATGGATAGCCGTCACGGGCGCAAGCGCTCATTCCTTCATCTCAGACCCTTCGAGTGCCTCTGACTCTATCCTCAAACGCAGCAGCACGGATCCCTCAAACGAAGACCTCACGTTGCACGAGACGACTCAACTTGTCGTAGCCGGCAAGGGAACTCGCAAAAGATCCAGATCAGAGCTAGAAGAGTCGGGTGACGAGCCGATGCTCCGTGAGCACAATGTCAACAGAGACATGATTGGCAACTTCTTGCCCGCCAAAGCTACGGGCGAAGCACTGGTTTCCGCCTACTTCAGCAAGATTCACATATATATGCCTCTGTTCAACCGAAGTGTGTTCCACCTTCGTCTAGAAGCAACATATTCGAGGGATACCGAGCTCATCGAAGAATGCAAGGACACCGGCTGGCTCGTGGTATTGGCTCTGGTCTTTTCCTTTGGGTGCCAGCAACTCGAGGGCCTTGACTCCAAACAGGCCTACGAGCTGCGGATCAAATATCTGGAATTTTCTAGAAATCATTTCCGACAGCTCCTTACGACGGCATGCTTGGACAATGTCCAGGCACTTGTCCTGCTCAATTTGCATCATCATAGTGTTGGGCAGAAGAGCAGCTCATGGTTGCTTATAGGTCTCGCTGCGCGCATGGTCAGTACTTCACCCGATATCCAGATGATTTTGTTGACACCATGTCCAGGCGACTACCATGGGAATGCACCGGGATGCATCGAATCTGGAATTCGAGTTTGTCGAGCGCAACTCACGTCGCCAAGTGTGGTGGACCATCTACATTTTTGAGAAAACACTGTGTAGCATCCTCGGACGCCCAACCGCAATTGACGACCGCGAAATGGCAATGCAGGTGCCAGAGTCGCTGATCGTGGAACAGCCCTGCATATCCCCAGACTCGATGAGTCTATGTTTTGATCTCGTCCGCCTGTCCTACAGCGTCCGCCAACGCGCTTATTTCGATCAGACCTCCGCCGAAGAACGCTCACCAACGCCTGCAGTTGCAAAGGCTCTACTCCGCGAACTCGACACTTTTATTGCCAGTGTTCCTCCGAACATGTCGTTGGATTGCTACCCATTGACTGCCGAACACAAGTCCATGGTATTACTGTTGCATATATATTACTACCACACGCGTTGCATGGTTACACGAGATTTCCTGGTGCAGAAGATTGAAAGCAACATATGCTTTCTGGAAAATGTAATGTTTCCGGGTTCGGATGACTGGCGAACAACGCTTCTCCTCGCCGAAGACTGCGTCGAGTCGGTACACAAAAGTCTGCAGTGCATCAGAGGTGGAATCGAGCTCGGAATCATCGGATACTCATGGCTCGATTTCTTTTATGTTTTCCATTCGATAATGATTGTATGTGCAGATTTTCTTGCGCGACCAAAGGAGCAAGCAGAGACACCCAAAGACCTTGAGCGCAAGGCGACTGTACGGGCAGTGCTCGATCAAGTTCGCGACATGCAGACTCTTGCACCTACTTACAAGACGCTCAGCCGAATTGCATTGCAGTTTGCCAACATTACAGAAGTGGCCGACGGTAGGAAATCGCCGACTCCCACAGACACTCCACACGACCCGTCGCTGGAGCCTGTGGCGCCCGCGGCGAGTGACGCAGGCGTAGAGCATGTAATGCAGCTTGCAGATCTGGGCGAGGACTGGTTCACCAACGCGACCGCGGACCTGGGATTAGATTTCTTTGATTTGGGCCATGTGGCCAACCCGGTACCGTACGCGATACCAGATCCTGCCTCGGGTTCTGAACAGGCGGCTGAGTCGACCAACGAGGTAGAAGATTGGACCGCCAAGACACTCAAAGGTTTACATACCTTGTAATGGAAAGCTGAAGTTTTGTTATAAATCAAGTCCCATCCTTGGGAATTTAGTTCCTGCTGTCATGGAGTTTTTGTACATAGCATGGATGACATCACGCTCTAGCATGGTATTGGGGTCTAGCGAGCCGCCTGGAGCGATCCGCGTGTGGCATGTATGCACGATCGATCAGATCCGTCTATGCCACTTTTGGAACTCCATGACGCATTTGTTCGACATATATGTCGTGATAGCTACGAACAAATACAAGCCTGCAGTCGCTTATGCTTCTGTAAAGTGTAGCTAAATTGCTACAATTTTTTCTCTTTTCTAATGCCACATTCACGCGACACAGAACCGATATTGCCAACGACAAACATGGCGGGCGGTAACAACAAGGATGGGAAAAAGAAGAGGGTGCTAGTTGTAGGAGCTGGGGCTGCAGGTACTGTGATGGAAGCTTGATTTGAAGTTTGCAGTTGTTGATGAAAGACAGGAATGTCGTGTGCTCATCATCTGTCCGAGCACCCCGACAAGTTCGACGTTACACTGATTGACGCCGTCGATTACTGCGGCGGTCAAGCTTTCTCTATTGGAATCGACAAGGAACGACATGGCGCAGACTGGCTCAATCAGGGCGTCCAGGGCGGCAGTTACATTTTCCACCACACCATGACCATGTTTGCCAGACAAGGCCACCACGCGGACCCGGTGAATTTACATGTATCGTTTGGCAAAGACGACATCTTCTGGACCAATGTCTTCCCGACTGAGCTCCTTGCACGACACCAGGGAGAAATCAAAAGGTTTTACAGGATGCTGAAAATCGTCCGCTGGTTTGAGCTCTTCTTCGCTCTGATTCCCATCAAGGTGCTCTTCAAGATGTTTTGGTTTTCTGAAGAATTCACAAACACGGTTGCTATGCCCATGATTGCGCTGTTCCTTGGTACCGGAAACGAGACGCCAAATGTGCCGAGTATTATTCTCGAACGGCTCTGCACGAGTCCTACGTACGGAATGTGGTATCCGCCGGACAAGCATAGCATTGCCAGCAACCTGCCGCCAATGGTGGTGTTTCCCAAGTTCAGCGAGTTTTATGAGCGCTGGAGGCAGGACTTGCTCAAGAGGGGGGTCAATGTCCGGCTCTCGACTGAGATTACTCAAGTAGTCAAGCGAGACAAAACTGGCGTTACTGTCAAGTTGATCAAGCGCACGCCTATGCCCGATGCGCATAACCCGAACAGTTCAAATGTACCTTACGACGATGAGCACAATGCCGATGCTGATGCTCTGGAGAAAGAAGAGCACTACGACGAGCTGATTCTCTGTGTCCTGTAAGTCTCCACTCCCTTCCCTCCGTTCTCCACCCCAATACTAACAAACCCGTTTTCCCAGCGCCGACACAGCCAAGCGCATCCTCGAACCTACCGCCTCGCGCCGTGAAAAGCGCGTGCTTGGCTCCGCCAAATTTTCAAACGACATAACCGTCACCCACTGGGACTCAGACTACATGCGCAAACACTACGAAAACTTCTACACGCCAACCCGCTCCGTCTCGTCCCTCAGCAACATCGACCAGTCGTCGCGCAACGACTACGCAGCCAAGAACTTCAAACCAATGTACTACATTAAAATGTACCCGCAAGACCGCTCCAAGTTAGAAATGTGCTTCGACTGCACAAACTACCAGTCGCAGTTCCCGCCCGACATGCCGTTTGACAAGCACGTGTTCCAGACGATTTACCTCAACAAAGAGCGCGACGGCCACCTCTGGAGCATTGACGAAATCGACAAGGACAAGATCATCCGCAAGGACTGGTGGCACCAGCTCTGCCACTCCTGGACTCACTATCTCTTCGTCGTGCCCTGGATGTGGGCCCTGCAAGGCCGAAAGCACACGCGCTTCGCCGCCGCGTGGACCCTCATCAACGCACACGAGGTAGCTGTCATGAGCGGTATCGCGGCCGCCGTGGATCTGGGTGCAGAGTACCCGGCTGATTTGGAAAGGGACCGGTTTGCCTTTTTGTGCTTTAGGCTGTATTATCTACTGGCATACGGCAAGTGGTATCGTAGGAGGGCGACGAAGAAGAGTAAAGAGGGGCCCGGCGCGGATTGGGCCAGTGGCTTGTATGGAAGTGTGTATATGGGTCCCGGAGTCACGGATGTAGATCGCTCTCAGTGGAGGGAGGATAATGGGATCAAGGATGAGCCGGAGAGGTACAAATTTCCGGCTAACGCGGGGCATAGAGAATGAGGGAGAAAGGGAGAAAACGAGCTAGTGTAGTGTATAGAGCTGTTCGTGTTGTTGCTCTCGTGTGACATGGAATCTCGGTTGTTGAGCAAATTTATATATCACTTTGTAATAAATTTCAGATTCACTTCTCCACACGAACCCAGAAAAACCATGAAGGCATAGTGCAAACTTCGAGTATTAGGTGCGAGCTATGGACAATGACCTAGACCGAGCGAAGGAAAGGGGGTATATGTAACCAGTCTGAACAGCACAAAAAGCCAAACATGCATATGCGATCCCAGAGAATACTACAGCTACGGTACCCAAAAGAAAACTCACCATGACCAACTCAACGCCGAGACAGCCCCTTACTCTGGAATGGAACAAGCAACCCGCAAATAAGGACTAGATTCGCTACGTGATCGTCGTAAATCTGAAAAGTACAGCAACGTCAGCACGTTACTTCCTCTCCCTTGTGGCTCCATCCACAGGCTTCACGCTTGTGCTGCCTTCAAGTGGAGGGATGTAACCTAGCTGCTTGTCGGCATGATCACCTAGAGGCGTGTACGGTGTAAAGCCTCCTTCAGGCGATGCCTGCCACTTTGCCATGTCCTTCTTGAGCTGTTCGAGCTCTTTCTGGAAGCGGTTTCCAAAGACGTCAATGTAGTATGTGGCGCCATTGTAAACACTCCAAACAAAGACAACGCTCAAGAACAGACCGCTAGGCCAGCGGTACCAGAACCACGCCTGACAGGGAAGCATGGTGAGAACAGCATAGCTGTACTGAATCAACATGAAAGCTGGCTCCTGGAGGAAGTCGGGCAGTGACAGGACAATTTTACCAATCCAGGTCTTGGCATACGACTTTCGGAGCCACGTGAAACTGGTGGGTCGCCCAGCTGCAATCTTATCGCGGCGCCGTACCGTGATGAGGAAGTGGTAGGACAGCTGCCAGATGGCATACGGGCAGGAGGCCCACAGCATCATCTGGAAAAGACCGTAGTTGTGGGGAGACGTGGGATCCGAGTGGCGGATATTGTAGATGGCGGGATAACTTTCTTGCTGGTATTCTGGCGAGAGCAGGTGTACGACGCAGTGCAGTGTGACACAGGGCATGATGTGGATGAAAAGACTACAAGAATGAGTATAACGACGATAGTGGGGGTATGGAAGACTAACCTCACAACCTTGTCCATGCTGTGAAATACGAGGGAGTTCCTCCACATGATGATGGCGACGGCGTTGTTTCCCATGGCAAGGCAGTATGTAGCAATAAAGAGTCGCTTAGACTGGGGAAAGACCCACAGGGTCAGAACCATGAGGATGTTGACAAAGTAACACAGATCGGCCAAGAAGTAGTGGTAGCCCTTCTTGTGGTAGGTGATGAAGCGGATGGGCATAAAGTAGAGAAGCTGGGCCGTGTACCAGTGGGGAAAGTATTCTGGATGAGATCCAACCAAGTATCCCGAGACGAAGATGTTCATGACGGCAGCAATGAAGGATGCCTTTTCACGTGCAGTCACTGTGACGGATTCTTTCCAACGTTGGTTCAGACGGTCGACAGAACGGCGCATGCGCTTTCTGTACTTGTCGAGCTGCTCAGCTTCGGTTGGGACTCTGCGTCGCCATTCCTCGACAACACGGTCTCTAGTTATGCCCCTGTTCTTTGCCTGGTTCTTGATCTTCTCCGTCTGGTTGGAGATGGAGTTTTGGATTTTCTCGATGCGTTGAGCGAGGGCGAGGTTCTCCACGAAGTCGAACACGGTAAGCTTCTCAACGGGTGGGAAGAAGGAGGCATCTTCGTAATCGGACTCGTCATGGTAGGAGCTGTTGGAGAAAGAGGCGGAGCGGGAGAGGCCCGGCGTAGAAGCTGGGTGGTTTGCGGATGAAGAAGCGTGGTCCTCCAGGAGGGCAGAGCCGGCATGAGTTGAGTCGCCAGGCAGCGGACGGGCAGAGAGCTCAGATACTCCTAGCTGGGGCTCTGAGTGGGACTTGGGCACAGCGGCCGCATCATCGTCTGGGGCCGACATGACGGGAACTTCTTCTTGGACAATCTCAAGACTCGAGGGAGTTCGGCGATGGAGGGGTCGCTTTAGGGAACGAGGAGGAGAGGCTGGAGCCATAGTGGCTGTTAGCAGTCGTGCAGAGGCGAGTGTATCTAAGAGGGTCCATGTTGAAGAGAAAGGACCGACCCTGGGGGCAAGAGCGTACAGTGACAGAGAGCAGCCTGGACCAGATGCAGTCAGGCCTTATGTTCTCATGACAAGACGAGACCAGAAGGATTTGCGGGGGTCTGAACAGCGTCGGCGGTGCTGAGTCTTGCAGCTTTCGAGGAATCGGATCGTGGGTGAATGCCAGCTGTTGATTGGCAAGCTTCGCACCGTCGTTGCTGGCGCAGGCACTACTGGTGGGCGGCGGCAGAAGATCACGAGGGCTGGCGACGCGTGGAACGGATGGCAGGAGGGTCTGCAGAGCGTCGTCTGTGTGTGCAGATGTATATGAGTCTGTGTCGGGGTCGCGGTGTGTATTTGTGCATGCAAATGTACGGTGAATAGAGCGGGCGCATGCCACCAAGAAGCGTGGCCTGGCCTGGCACCTGGTTTCGTCACTGCGGGCCACATCATGCGCCAACTACGGCGGGCGCTTTGTCCGCAGCTTGACGCGACTACGCGCTTCACCGCGGCCCTCGCCATTCACCACTGCCAGACCCACCCCGCGACATCCCCCCGCGACACCCCCCCTTGCTGCTGCGCGCTCACGATTTCTGGTGTCGCCCCGCTCAACCGCAATCATGGGCAAGCTCGTGAGGCTTGAGATATACAGTGCGTCACGTATCTACGCGCAATGGCTGCCCTCGACTAACATGCGCAGACTTCAAGTCGTACAGGGGACGACACACGCTTCTTTTCGGCGACTCATATTTCACCTCCATCATCGGCCCCAATGGATCGGGAAAGTCGAACAGTATGGATGCCATCTCCTTCGTCCTGGGAGTTAGGTCGTCCCATCTGCGCTCCGACAAGCTGAAGGACATGGTCTATCGCGGCAGAATCATTCAGGAAGCGCGAATTGCTGCCGACGGCACAGCAACGGAAGCTGGCGGCAATGGCAATGGCAATG
>JAODYC010000062.1:49643-60501 GCA_026262405.1 Curvularia hawaiiensis
GGCAATGGCAATGGCAATGGCGAGTCCAACGGCGACTCCCAAGAGAACGGCGAATCGCAGACGAGCAGCCAGCGCAACGATCCTCAGAATGCATGGGTCAAGGCCGTCTTCGAGGACGACGCAGAGCAGACGCACGAATGGCAGCGCACCATCACCAGCTCCGGCTCAAGTGAATACCGCATCAACAACCGAGTCGTTACTCAGAAGCAGTACAACGACGCGCTCGAAGAACATAGCATCCTAGTCAAGGCGAGAAACTTTCTCGTCTTCCAGGGAGACGTCGAAAAGCTCGCCACAACGGCACCCGAGCAGCTTACACTGCAGGTTGAGCGCATCTCAGGCAGTCTAGAGCAAAAGGCCGAATACGACCGTCTAAAAGAAGAATCCGAGGCGGCGACCGAGGACAATGCGAAGCATTTACACGAGCGCCGCGCAATCAACGGAGAACTCAAGACATACCAGGATCAAAAGGCCGAAGCCGACGAGTACGAGAAGAAGCTCGCTGAGCGGGACCAAGCTGTTGTCACGAAGAACTTGTGGAAGCTCTACCTCTACCAACAGGTCATGGAGAGAGCAAGGAGCAAGATTGCAAGCCACCAGGAGGAGCTCAAGGAGCACAAGCGCAGCGTCGAGAAGTACCACCAAAGACACGAGGCGGAAAGGCAGGCTGAGGCCAAGATCAGGCGAGATCTCGCAAAGACTGATCAAAACACAAAAGCCAAGGAGAAGGAAATTGAAGACACCTCAAACGAGCTCGCGCCCATTGAGGAGAAGATCCGTCTCTCCAACGAAACCCGCCGAAAGTACGAAAGCAGGATCGAAGAGCTTAGAAAGAAGCGAGACGCCGAGAAAAAGGCTGTTGAGAAGTGCCAAAAGGACCTTGAGCTTGTGCAAAAGGCTGAGAAGAAATGGGAGGATGACTTCAAAGCCGCTGCCCAGAACCAGGGAAGAGAGCTCTCGGAACAGGATCTCCAGGAATACGGCCGCCTACGTAGCGAAGTCCTGAAGCGCACCCATGGTGACCAGATGCAGATAGACAAGCTAAAGAGGGAAGTCGAGACAGATCGCGACCATGTCAGGAACCTGCAGCAGAGCGTCGAAAGCCACGAGAAGGCTGTTGAGAAGCTGAATGCAGACATCGGTCAGCTCGAGGAACGCCAGCGTGCCTCCAAGACGCAGATTCAGGAGCTCGAAAGCGCAAGAGCCGCCAAACAGCAAGAGCTGGACCGGCTCAGAGCCGATAGAAAGCAGATCGAGATGCAATACTACGAGAAGAACCAGCTGCTACAGGAAGTCCTGAAGCAGTTGAGCATTGTCGAAGGCAGCCGCCGTGAGTCAAGGAAGCAACAGGAGGCCCGCAGGACCATTGAGCGCCTCAAGACCCGCTTTGGCTCTGAAAAGGTCCATGGCCGGTACAAGGATCTGATTACGCCCAAGATGCAAAAGTATCGCAAGGCTATCGGTCGTGTACTCGGACACCAGATGGACACCGTTATTGTCGACACCGAAGCCACTGCCAAGGCATGCATTGATTACCTCAAGGCCGAACGCATTGGTGTCATGTCCTTCAACCCTCTTGACTCGATTCAGATTCAAGCCGTCGACCCACAGCTCAAGGGCATGCACGAAGGCATGCGTTTGGCTATAGATTGCATCAACTACGAACCAAAGCACGAGCGAGCCATGACTGCCGCATGTGGAAACACCATGATCTGTAACACAGAAAAGCTGGCGAAAGAGCTCCGATACTCCAAGCGAATCGAGGTCAAGGCTGTCACTCTGGACGGTCGCGTCATTGGCAAGGGCGGCACGCAGACGGGTGGTGAGCTTGATCGAGATGACGATTCAAGCGAACAGCAGTGGGACGAGCGTTCTTATCAAACTCTATTAGATAAGAGGAATCGGTACGAAGAGGAGCTTCGCGCCCTTCCCAAGCAAGATCGTCAATACACTCAAGAACAAGCGCTCGAGGTTGAGCTCCTCGATCTTCAAGAGCAGATTGCTCGAGCCAAAGATGAGGCGAGGGCACTCGGCCGCAACATCGAGAGTGTGAAGAAGGAGCTGGCGTATCACAAGAGCGAGTTGAAGGGTATCCGTCCTAACTACGAACAGCAGGCGCAGCGTTTGCAGAGTCGAGAGGACGAGCTCAGGCAGTACCAGGACACCGTCAACCAGGTCAACGATCAAGTCTTTGCTGCATTCTGCCAACGACTTGGCTACGCATCAATACGCGACTATGAGGCCCAACAAGGCACTGTTCAACAGGAAGCGGCCGAAAAGCGTCTCGAGTTTAGCAAGCAGCGTAGCAGGCTTCAGTACTTGATGAAGCAGGTCGACTCATCGCTGCGCGGTGTTGAAGAACGCCTTAAACAGGCAGAGGACGAGATCAAGCGCAAGACTGCCGATATTACGGAGCTTGAGACTAGGCAAGAGGAGCTGCAAAGCGCAAGAGACGTACTTCAAGCGGAGCTCGAGACATTGCAAGACAAGCGAAGGCGCTTAGAAGAAAAGCTTGCCGAGCGAGTCTCTGCTGTCAAAGAAGCGCGCCGTGCTCTGGACCAACGAAACGAAAAAGTCAAGCATGTGCTCAAGGAGGTTGACGAAGAAGACGCCAAGATCAAATCGAGTGCAACCAACCGGTACAACGTACTCAAGGAATGTCGTGTCAACGAGATCAAGATTCCACTCACTGAAGATTCACGTCCATTGACTTCGTTACCCATGACCGACATGCCACGACCAGATGCAGATGCAATGGATATTGACGAGGATCCCGATGCTACTCAGATTCAACCTGCAGAGGTAGATGATTACGGTATCGACGTGGACTTTGAGGAGCTGGAAGACGAACTGAAGACTGAGATTGTTGAGATACTTGAGAGTGTGAGTAATCTACAGTGCATAGTTCGCCATAGTAGCACTAACATATTCTAGGAGGACGATCAGGATGAACGCGTTCAATCCCAAGCTGGCACCCGCCTCAAGGCGGCCGAATCCAAGCTGAGCGATGTCATCACTAACCTGGAAACCGACATCAACAAAGCAACGCCAAACATGCGCGCTGCTGAGCGTCTTGCTGCCACGGAGACACGACTCAAGGCCATTGATGAGGCGTTTGCCGAGACACGCAAGCGGGCGGCAGCGGCGAAGAAAGCCTTCGAGGAGGTGAAGACAAAGCGTTACGATCTCTTCATGAAGGCATTCAACCACATCTCAGAAAACATCGGTGGCACATATAAGGACTTGACGAAATCTCCACAATTCCCGCTGGGTGGACAAGCCTACCTGGATATGGAGGACAGCACAGAACCCTATCTTGCCGGTCTCAAGTATCACGCCATGCCACCGCTCAAGCGCTTCCGCGACATGGAGCACCTTTCTGGTGGCGAGAAGACCATTGCTGCATTGGCTCTGCTGTTTGCCATCCACAGCTACCAGCCGTCTCCCTTCTTCGTTCTCGATGAAGTTGATGCAGCATTAGACAACGTCAATGTCAGCCGTGTGGCCAAGTATGTGCGTGAGCATGCTAGCCCGGGTATGCAGTTCATTGTCATCTCCCTCAAGGCAGGCTTCTTCCAAGAGAGCGAGACGCTCGTTGGTGTCATGCGAGATCAAGGCAAGATGTCGAGTAAATACCTGAGTCTGGATGTAAGTCGCCTTTGCTCCCCCTACTACCATTCCCTTTCAGAATATATGCTGACGTTGTTTGTAGCTCAGGAGGTACCAGCCCGCTTAGGCTCGTATATACGAATATGTAACATGATTTCGCCGCTGCCATGGAAGTGCTGGTTTTTTTACGACTCGTGTATGTGGGGTACGCGGTGCTTTCTACTGGTGTGTTGTCTGCTCTATCAGATGTGTGGCTGTAAAATATAGTTTTTTCTTAATGCAAAGAAACGCTATGAACAGGATTGTTTGTTGACTAGGCGCGTCCAAGTTGACGCGAGATCCCGTGATTGATGTGTGACTTGCCTATCCCGTCGTAGCTGGCGCCAGCTAGAGAAGCAGCAACTTGCCTGTCCCATCAAGGCTGGCGACAGCTGGAAAAGCAGCGACATTCATTGGATGGGGTGCCTTACGGGATGAAACAAGATCCTAAAGAAGCATACCTCTGACTCATTGCCTTGGCAAAAAAGAGATATATCTCTTCCCATTCTTGAATTCAGATGTTGCTGCGTGCTGCATGTCGAGGTACACTGCACGCAACACCCCGCAATGGCACCAAATGCATCCTCGCTCCAGGACCAACTTTCCAGCGAGACGACACCACTTTTAGGCGGGCCATCTCCCAAAATCAGAGATGTCGAGCAACAAGGCAGTCATAGCGATGCCTCCAAGCACCAAGGTTTACCAGAAGTCAGGAAGCGCATGAAGTACATATTCCCTGCCATAGCTATCGGTGTAAGCCTGGAACACTCTTCAAGACATATCTACAACCCATGACTAGAGAAATAGCTAACGAACATTCTCTAGGTCTTCCTATCAGCGGCAGACCAAACCCTCGTAGTAACCACGTATGGTATCATCGGCACCGATCTGCACGCTCTATCCTCGACCTCCTGGATCGCAACCGGTTACTTCCTTACGCTCTCCGCTTTTCAGCCTCTCTACGGCAAGCTCTCCGACATCTTTGGCCGCAAGCAATGTCTTCTGTCCGCGTACCTGATCTTCGGCATCGGATGTGTGGGATGCGGGCTTGCAAGAACCATCGGCGAGCTTATTGCCGCGAGGGCATTCGCAGGCATAGGGGGAGGTGGGATGAGCGTGTGCACTAGCGTCTTGATGAGCGATATCCTCGGTCTGAGGGAAAGAGGCGCCTGGCAGGGTTATCTCAATCTGATCTATGCCGTGGGTGCTGCTGCTGGCGCACCGCTCGGCGGGTTGCTTGCGGATAGCATCGGGTGGAGATGGGCGTTTCTGATCCAGGGGCCAATGTGTGCCCTAGCTTTCATAGCTGTAGCACTCGTACTACATCTCCCTGAACAGGATCCGTCGCATTGGAAAGAGAAGGTTAAGAAGATTGATTTCCTGGGTGCGGCCATCCTGATTGTGGCTGTGTTCGGCCTCCTTGTTGGACTCGATCGCGGCTCCAATGTATCTTGGAGCAATCCGGTTACCGTTGCCGGACTTGCTATGACACCGTTATTTGTGGTGTTCGTCTTGGTGGAGAAGTATGTGGCTAGTAACCCTTTCGCTCCTGGCCACATCATTCTCAACAAGACGCTATTTGCATGTTACCTATGCAATTTCTTCTCATTTGGTGGCTGGCTCGCCGGACAATTCTTCCTACCTCTCTATTGGCAGGTCATTGGCGACTATGACGCTTCAGAGGCTGGGTTGCTCCTCCTTCCATCTGTCATTGCTGGCGTCCTAGGCTCGCTTTTCGGTGGCTTCTACATGAAGCGTACGGCTAGGTACTACTGGATTACGGTTTCGGCATTCACTGGACTTACTGCTGGTCTTTCTCTCATTCTCGTCTTCGCTGGGGTATTGGCACAGAGCATCCCAGTCATGGTCATAGGGTTAGCCATATGCGGTTTCGGCGAAGGTATCGGCCTAACAACTACGCTCATAGGCCTCATTGCCAACGCAGCATATGCAGATCAGGCGGTTGCAACAGCATGTTCCTACCTGTTTCGCTCTCTTGGCTCTGTGTTTGGCGTCTCGGTGTGCGCAACGGCGTTCAACCAGACCCTACGCAAGTCGCTCCAGGATGCGCTTCAGGGCGACGACAACGCGGCCGATATTGCAGAGAGGGTCAGAGCTGGCTTGGCGTACTACAGGTCTCTTGATCCTGAATTGAAGGGTATTGTTAGAGTGTGTTACGGAAAGGCTACAAGAGCGGCACTGGGAGTCGGCATTGGTCTTGCTGCCGGAAGTGCGCTTTTGGCGTGGTTCATCAAGGAGAAGAGCCTAGAGGACAACAAGGCTAGAGAGGACGAGCCCAGCGAGGGAGAGGAGTAAAACCGGGTTTCTGCAAAGCTTAGGGTTGTGGCACTTGTCGATATTGCTCGCAACCATACTTGTGTTATGTCTGCAGCCATTGAGGATCGTGCAGCGAATGGCAGGCAGCTGCTACAGATGCAAGTGTCTCTAGTCTCCTCGTCATTTGAAAGTAGGTGTTTACTCTTTTGTCATTAGTATGCCACTCTCAAGACTCTGCCTGAACAAGCAATATAGTCTCAGTGTATGCTCCTTTGTCATGTACATAGTAGTATATCGGCTACCTAAGAGTTGAATAGTCACTTCTTTACGTTCCACAGTCTAGCACAAGCATACTGCACTCTTCAACAGCTCGGCTCTTACCTTCCGTCATCTTGTTATTCGCAACCGAAATCGTGGGAGGCCATGCGTAAGGTCGGCACTAGCGAGACCGATGATCGACAGTATGCCACGATCGATGTCTGTAGTCGCACATTTGCTTCTCCCAGCATACTACCATACACCATTAGATGCAGAATCTCGATCACAACCGGCCGACGAATTTAAGGCTACTGGTCACGCTACATGTTATGTGCGCGCCTCGATGACGTGGTGCCAGACAGCACACTTCTGAGTGCGTTTCTCAAGGAATGATGTCACATGCGCCTACGCTCACGCTTTGACCGCTACACGAGACTTGTACTTTGGAAAGTAGTTGGAGATATCACACTGTGTACACAGCCTATCGCAGCTCTTACCAATTTGAGATATGGAAAAGATACGGTGTGCGCGCTTTCGGCCCTTATCGAGGCTGCCGGATCGAGAGAATCAGTCCGGTACATCAACACCACAGGGTCCAGGCATGGCATTTGGTCCAGACTGCGGTGCATACAGCAATGACGTCAATCTCCCAGCGTGCACGTTCCTGGTGCGGCCCGTAGCCGTGGGTATGCCAATTGAGAAAAAGCATGGGGCCACCAATGGCGCCTTGCCAGCTGTACAAATTGATCATTGAGCATGAGACCGTTCAGAGGGGGCGGGTAATATGCGGAACACTCGCTTCGGAGCTTATGACGATCGTGCTAGTGAGCCTTGGGATTCGTTGGTTGATCTGTATGCGTTTAGACTAGAGACCCGATGGCTATGTTGGTTTAAGCTTTTAAGCTACCGAGACCCTTTCCTACTCCTAACACGGGATTCGGTCCTGTTTTACCAGGAAGGACAGATCCGACAAAGAGTCGACCGAACAGCACGAGAAATGGGTATCGCTGTAAGTACTCGGTGGGTGAACATGAAGCACGTTGTCTGAATGGAATACTAAAGCTTTGCTAGAACCCCTCTACTGATCCTGCAAACGTTGTGCAGGGGCTTGTGTACAATCTCGCTGGAGTTTTCGACGCTACAAAAGATCTCTATCGCAACCTGGCGTTCAAGGAGCAGCGAGAGTATGAGCAGAACCTCAGGAGCAAAGGCTACCCAGCCTCGAGGAGAATCGAATATGTCAGGGATGAGAGGCTGGGCAGCGAGGAAGCCATCATGACGGACAGGAAGGCAGTTGTCCGACAGTTTGAGATTGGATACCACGCAATGGGCAGCGAATTTGCTATAGGCGACGGTATGCTCCTCCCTACTGTACAGTTCAACGTGTGCGTGGTTGGAAACCACCAGTAGCATTGCTACACTGTTCCAATCACTTGCAATCTAGCCAGCTAACAAGAGATATTCAGTAACTGCGGAGATAGAGCTTCAGTCCCAGATCATCACCCTGCAGAGCGTCTTGGTGATGACGACTATCTACGGGCCTGCGTCGACTGATTCGATTGCACATCAACTATCCAACATCAACACGGCATCCAGAGCGGCAGCAGCAAGATCGATCGAAATCCTAGCTTTGCTGCAAGAGCGCCAGATGGAGGACCGATCAATGTCACCGCGGTCGATGCACTCGGCTGCAACACTGCGTTCGAGCCCACGCCCAGCGCCTTCGCATGTGGAGTCTCACCACAGTTCTTATGCTCCGTCTGTTACGCCTTCTCAGTCGATATCTTGCGCGCGGGCGGTGACCGTTACTGTTGACCCGCCCAAGGTACCTTCAAAGGCTCCGTCCCAGGCTCCGTCTCAGGCTCTTTCGAAAGCTCCATCAAAAGCACCTTCGAAGGATCCTTCTCAGGCTCCATCCAAAGCTCCGTCTCAGGCTCCGTCAAAAGTTCATTCTCAGGTGCCTTCAAAAGCATCGTCCCATAAGCGATCGCAGGCGCCTTCAGTCGCACCATCACACGTATCTTCACGCGCACCATCGAGAGTCTTGTCAATTCCCCAACCGCCAATGGGCTCGAACTCCCCTTCTGTGGTATCCGTGAAACAAGAGGAGCCGGCCCTTGTGCGAATCGGCAGTCCAGTCAAGACAACCATTCTCGACGGGCAAAGCAAAGCAGACTCCGAACCCTCCGATACAGGCAGCACTTCCACAACCGGTCCGCCACCCTCATCTGCCCCAACATCCGCCATAGGCAACTTGTACTGCCCGTACGCCTACGACCTGCAGCGTGACCCAACCCAGGCACTGCACAACGGCATCCTCAGCACCAAGGACCCACGCTGCCCTCATTGCAGCAGGCCCTTGAACCTCTCGCCAGGAAAAGCCTGGGAAATCTCCAAATGGGCGGGCGACACCGAACGCACTTTTCAAGTGCAAAACCGTTTCGTAGTCAAGTGCCATCGCGACGGGCCCGATGGCCAATACTGCTGCGTCATCTGCTCCAAGTATGCCGACGCCGACACCGTCTGTGGCGATGTAAAAGCGCTGGTCAAACATCTTTCTGAAGAGCATGAAGTGCGCGAGTTGAAGCATGAGGAGGATATTGTGGAGGTTATTGACAAGGTAGTCATGATGGGGAAGAGGGATAGTGGTATTGGGTATCCGAGGGGGCCGTCGATTAGCACGAGGAGCAGGAGCCGGAGGAGGAGTGTGAGTGTTATGTCGGGGAGGGGCTTGCGAAGGGGGAGTCTCGGAGGACCGGACAGGGAGGTGGATATTTACGAGATGAGGTCGAGGAGGTAGGTGATGGTGTGTTTTGACTTGGTCTTCTACCTCTCTTCTCGTATCATGTTTTTCTTGCTGTATAGGTAAGTTACGAATTCTCTTAAGATGTATTTAATTTACGAATTCTATTGGTAACACCAAGGTAAGTGTGACCTGCTTGGCTGTTGTAGGATAGGCATTCATGCTTGTTTCCGAGTTGTAGCGTCTTTGATTTGAGCCTCTTTTTTTTTGAACGTTGCAAAGCCTTTACACAGCTCAGTGGTCACGACAGCATTCTTTTGCCTGAAAGAAAACATACATGGTCGAGATTCTTCGTGCAAGTAATCCCAGATTGGCTCCACCTTACTAGTCATCGTTGTTCTCCAACAGTTCCCTCAAAATCGTATCGGCATCCGGCCAACCCACCCCACTGCTTTTCTTGGGAAGGTTTAGTGTCATGCAATGCTCACTTATAGTCTTTCATACGATAGAGATTCTGTAGTCTAGAGATGGACTTTGCGTCGGGAGTATCTTGTTGAAAACTTATCTCTCATGTATGTGTTCCTGAAGTATGACGAGATCAATTCCTTCCTTATTATGCTATCAGGAGGTCTTTTCTTATTAACCCATTATCATCTTCTCCTAGACTCATGCTCGCAGAGGATCTAGTATGTTATATTTCTCCATACAACTCTTCTTCCCCGTCAAGCAAACAGCGGTTTGCCTAATTTGGCAACGTCAGCGAGGCATGATAAGAAGAACACCATGTCAACTTGCTCTACCCATATCCCTACACAGACGCATGTTTCATCTCGGCCAAATCTACATCGACTTGGTAACTTGGATAAAACATGCTGCAGTGTACCGTCCCGGCCCGCTCCTGTTGCATACATAGTGGGGCCAACAACCTTCCACCTCAACAGCATATATCGCTGCAAATTAGCCTGTAGTAAGCCAATCTTGCGTGACCATACTATAAACTGTGCTTAAATTCTCCGTCTGACTTACATGTTCCGTTCCTCCCAGTCAGACGGGGAAGCTTCTTACAAGTCTCTCTCTTTTTTTTTTCTAAGTAGCTATTCCCATCACCCACCGTTTTGGAAAACTAGTCATGTACGTCGCCAACCAGATATTGTAGAAACACGGTACAAGAATGCTCCTTTTTCTGCTCATCTACATGGCCTTTTGTTCTATCATCTATAAGCCCTAGATACTTCGCCTCGCCCCAAACCAAACCGAACAAAAACGGCCCGAACCCCCGCTTTGCCCCAGCCAATCAGCCTCGCCCTCAATTCCTGTTGCATGTGCCCCTTCGAGCCCAGCACAGTGGGCCATCGGCGCCGGCAAGCCTCTCCAACGGGGGCGCACGCACACGCCACCTCCAATTGTTCGCCTACGTGTATGCGTGAAGCCAAAAAAAAAAAGAGACGACTTGTGGAGGTGGGGTGGAGTGTGTGGAACGATGTTCGCATTTAGATATATAGTTGGAAAAAATACACTTTCTACACACGTTGAGTATGGTGGTTGATGCGAGAACGAAATGAGATACCCAAAAAAAAGAGGGATTTTTCGTATGTGTATAGAGTTATAATAGATAGTAGATTTGATAAAATTACAAGCAACAAAAATACAACAACACAACAAATGCCTCTTCCCTTTTTCGCCTACTTTAGCCATAGAAACACACAGACCTGGCCAATACAAAGTATGTTTAAAAAAAAAGAAAGCGTGAAACATTCATACCATACAAATCACACCACAACACAATGCTCGGATGTTTCCCAACCCACCCCCCAAACCTAATCGACACTGCGTTCCCGTTATTCCGAATGGGGTATCCTAATATCTCCTCCTCCCTTGCCCAGATTTCACTACTATAACTACAAACTATAAACTACGTATGTACTATGTATG
>JAODYC010000062.1:64430-77204 GCA_026262405.1 Curvularia hawaiiensis
AACAAAACAAAACAAAACAGGCGCGTGCCAATGCTGTCTGGTGCCGTGGCCGCCTGTTACTTACTTCGTACTCTATAACTGTGCCGCTGAGAAATGCTACCACACACAGCCCGTACCCGATGCTCCTCGTCGCAGCCGCCCTGCGCCGGTGCCTGTGTCACGTGGCCTCCTACCGCCAGGCCAGCTGCAGCCCCTTCATCATCACCCGCCCACGCGCCAATCACACGCCCCCCTACGCCTCCGGCCGCCTGCCGAATCCAGGGATCCCCGCGAACTTTGCATCCTTGGGCAGCTTGGGCCGGCCAAAGTTCTCGTCTAGGTCAAGGATCACCTTGAGTGCGTTGCGGCTGCGGAGGTACGGCAGCGGTGCCTTTGCCTCTTCCAGGCCCACCGATGGCTCCAGGCTCGATGCGTCCGTGTGCGACGACCCCGGCATGGGCAGCGCTGTCAACTCGTCAGTATCGTATCCTCGTTACGTGCCTGCATAGCCGCCCGTCGCCTGCTTACCTCGCTGCAGAACTTCGTACCCAGCCAGCGTGAAGCCAAACTGCGGAGACGATCGCATGATACGCGCCGGCCCGCCCTTGAAGAAGGCCTTGAACCCCTCCTCCTTCCAGATGGTCGCAGCCGCGTGCCGCAGCCCAGTGTAGGCAACCTCGCCCTTGCGCGCCTCCACCTGCAGCCGCGTCTTGATCACGTCGCACGGCGTCGTAAAGTAGGCCGCTGGCATACCCGCCATGGCTCCTGCAGTCAACATCTGCACCACGCCCAGCGACTTTTGCGGGCTCTCGCCAAAGAAATCCTTCTTCAGATGGCTGTACGTCGGGAAGTAGATGGCCGAAAAGGGAACTACACATCCAATGTCAGTCTCGCGTTGTGCCGGCATCCAAAGACCCCTACACACCATCACGCAACAGGCACGCACTGGCGCCCTTGTAGAGACCGACAAGACCCAAGTTCCGCACAATCCACATGGCCGACCGCCGGGGAACCCCTTCGACGTTCTTCGACAGTTCTCCCTGCACTTGTAACCGGATCTTGACAATCTCGAGCGGGTTGGTAAACACCTGTAATGCTTCATGTCAGCCTCATTCTACCCCTGGCTGCTACCCGCGCGGTAATCCCACGGTCACGTACAACTTGGCAGGCGCCTGCCGTTCCACCCGCCAACATCTCCGCGGGGAACTTGATCTGGCCCGTCGACTTGTCCGTCAGCTTGCCTCGCACCAGGTCGTTGACCGTCAGCTTGATGGCCTTCTCGGGAGCCACGCCCACAAGCTGTGGAAGCACGCCTGAATAGAGGCCCCGGAATCCTTCGTTCTTAATCACCTTCTTGGCGCAGTCGAGCGAGTTCTTGTACAGGACGTGGCCCACCCCCGAGCTTCTCTGGTTCTGCATCCTCGTCTTGACTAGGTCGATGGGGTACACCATGAAAGCACCAAACGCACCAGCCAGCGATCCCAGTGCAAAGTGGTGGACAGACTCGAGCACGTCGTGCCATATCGACTTGGTCGTCGCAAACACCTTCTGTCCTGCGTCAGCAACCGTGGCACCCGCCAGAGATCCCATCTTGTGCCACGACGGGTCCAGCACGCGAGCAAAGTCCCGCAAGCCTAGCCGGCCAGACGCTTCGTCCAAACCAGCAAAGTGGAACAGAATGTCGGCCTCCATGGGTGTGTAGAGGTTGAAGCGGCTGATGCGGGCTGCCTCGTTGAGAAAGTCGGTGCGGGTAATCTTGCCGTCGGAGCTCTTTTGCGTGGCGTTGCGCACAATGAGCTCAATCATGTCCATTTGCTGAATGACATTCTGAAAGGCGCGCACGTTGGCGTACGAAATCTTGCTGCCCGTCGAAATATTGCACAGCGTAGGCAGATTCTCAAGCAGGTAGTCGGACAGCTTGTGGCTTGCAGTCTCGCGGATGATGCGCTGGAAGTCCTCGGGCTCAATGAAGCCATCCTGGTTCTTGTCAAAATACGTGAAGCCTTGACGTACGCGCTCGCCCTGCAGTCCGCGCAGCAACTGGGCAAACTGAGGATACGTCATTGTGTGCCTGTGCTTCTTGGAGCCAATGTATAGAGCCGCCCATTGGCCTTCCCAGTCAAAGGGCAGGCTGTCCTCAGTCTTGTGTGCCTTCCATGTCTGGTAGAATTCGTCAAAGTCGATATAGCCGGTGCGCCGCCGGTCGAAAAAGCGGAAGACGACCTCGTACTCAGCGTCGGGCTTTGCAAGCAGGTTCTGAAAGACGGACCAGTCGTGAATGCTGACTTTGCCCTTTTGGTCGCGGTCGGCGACCTGGAAGAGGATGCCATATTGGTACCGCTTGATCTTGTGCTAGAAGCGGTTGCGCCGTCAGTGGAACTGAAGACAACAAGTGGTGGAATCTACGACAACAAGACAACACTACTTACGTAGTCCTCGCCCTCTGGCGCAACGGCCGTGATGAACTCGTCCTCGTTGAGAAAGTAGTCGCCCGACTCGTCCTTGTGGGCGTGCTTCATAAAGGCGGCGCGCGTGAGCTGGGACAGCTGGGGCTCCTCCGTACTGCCGAGGAGCACCTCGCGCACTTCTTCCTTGACAGATGCCATGGCGAGCGAGTAGACGGTCGTCCGGGGCTCAGCGAGTGCAATTGGCCTCGAGAGAAGTCGGAGAGGTCAGTGGAGCAGTGGGTTGAGTCAAGGCGACGTGAGGTGAGTCGGCCGGCACGCCGTCCGAGGAGTCGAGCTGGCGGCCAGGTTGCGAGCTCGGAGGTAAGCTAATTTTTAATCGCGGGCCATTGGCGGGGGTAACTGGCGAAGCGTGGGGAAGCACGCCCACGCGACAAAAGTACCAGTCACTCGTCGCCTGCAGCCTGCTCCTCTTGCGTCCTGTCATTCACTGCCGACAGCCTCGCTGCACGCTTTTCCCTAGTCACCGTCATTTGCTGTGCTGTGTGCTACAAAGCCATCGCCCTGGCTCGCCTCATTACCGGGATATATGACAATGACGCAACCAGGGGCCGGTGCGCGCCTCACATCTCCCTCGCAGCGTGGTTGGAAAAAGTAATAATACGGTAACTAGCACTCCGTACACCTAATGCTGTAGTTGCAGCATCAAGTACCGAATCTCTGTGTTACCAGCGATCTCAAGCTACCCGAGACCGTGCCGGCCATTTTCCATTATTGCCTGAATTCCAAGTGCACGTGACCCTTTACAGCGGTGTTGGGCGTCCTGGATCATGACTGATTAGGGACTGACATCTCACCACCTCATCGTTCCACCATCTTGCCATCGACAAATGCAGACACGTCCTGTACTGGCCATCTGAACCGGAGCGGTAGCTTGATCATAGCCAGGGGCGAGCCCGGAAACCATGGCCCAGACAAGCAAAACGAAGAGCGATGCCGCTTTTAAAGTACGGCAAGGCTACGCTTAAATGCGAACCCTTTTCGCACTAAGCCATGACAACGAAAGCCGATAAGCTCGCCCAACACCCTTCGCGGTTTTACCTCGCACTTAGCAACCATCGTTGTACACTGCAATGTCACTTAAGAGCTTTTGATTCGGCGTAACATGTTCTGGGCAGTGGCTTCCAGTCAAGCTGTCCGCGCCGTCTTGGGTCACAATCGCTTTCGGACATCCTTCACTCCAATCCAACGAACTCAGCAGCAATAGGAAGGCTGTTAGACACTTCGGCGCATGTCAAGTATCGACATCCAACGGCTTTCATGCGTGCCTCTATACCCTACACCTATTGGTTGTCAGAGTTTGCGGGCTGCGCAATGTCCAAGGCGGAGTCAAGAGAGCGGAATCTCTGGGCAAGTCTCGTGCACTTGGCAGGGCCTCTCCACGAGCAGGAACGCAGCTGCAATACGGCACCCCAATGGCTGAACATCAATAAACTCCAAGACGTCCCGTGATTCGGTGCTCGGCAGCCGTGCTGACACTCTGGGCGCATCTGGTCATCATCCACCTGCCATCGAGCCTGCTCTTGGCATGATCCATGGGATCCATGTATATTTTGCTCATACATATAAGATTGACCATGTTTCCAGCACCCTGGGTCTCGTCAAATACAGTCTCACCTCTTCGCCGTCAACATGGCGTCTTCAGCGACAGCAAAGTATGACTGGATTCTTGCAATCACCACCATTGCCTTTGTCTTCTCGGCCTTTGGTAACGGTGCCAATGATGTCGCCAACGCCTATGCGAGTAAGTAACAACGGACCCATGCACTTCGCAAGAATGCCAACTGACTGTCAACACAGCCTCTGTTGCAGCCCGGACTTTGACCATGGTCCAGGTTGGGCCTCTTGCCATCGTCACAGAGTTCGTTGGTGCTGTTGCGCTCGGAGCTCGAGTAACCTCGACCATCAAGAACGGCATCATCGACATCAATCGCTTCGACGGCCACCCAGGTGCCCTCATGCTGGTTATGGGTTGCGCTGGTGAGAACATATGGTACCATAATCGTCAAGATGCCAGGCTAACAATCCCCAGAGGTCGGTAGTGCGACTTGGCTGATGCTTGCCACCCACTGGGGCATGCCCGTCTCAACTACTCAGACTATTGTTGGCGCCATTGTTGGAGCCGGCTTCGCCAGTCAAACCGATGCCAAATGGGGGTGGGAGTCTGGCTCCGTGTCACAAGTCGCCGCCTCCTGGGCTATTGCGCCATTGATCGCGGGTGCATTTTCAGCCATCATCTTCGGTACAGTCAAGTACTTGGTTCTCGAGCGAAAGGACCCATTCAAGAATGCCATGCGCGTCATCCCCTTCTACTTTGCGCTAACAGGAGCCATCCTTGCGCTGTTCATCGTTGTCGAAGCTCCTACTGCCCCATCACTCGAGGAATTCGGTGCTGGAAAAGCCACTGGTATCATCCTCGGCGTCTTTTTTGGATGCTTGATCGTCTGCTACGTCTTCTTCGTTCCTTTCTTCAAACGCAAACTCATCATGAAGGACCCTCGGGTTCGCATCTGGCATGTCATTCTCGGCCCTAAGCTACTGAGCGAGAATGTCCACCTTTTCTGGCCTGGTAAGGGCAACGAATACGTTACCAACTACTATGCCGACGCCTACGGTCAGGTCCGTGCTGGCACAAAGGACGAAAACGGCACAGTCAAGGAATCTGCCCAAGACGACAGTATCAACAAGGTCGACAAGGGTTCCCCATCTGGGTCCATGAAACAAAGCAACGAAGGCGTTCTACCAAGTGACCCCGAAAAGCCACGTGTGGAAGAGACGTCCGAAGCTCCTGCCCAACTTGTTCGAAAGAAGCCCGAGCCATACGAGCGCTGGATCCTTCCTGTCAAGCATCTCTCTTGGCTCAGCCCTCAGAAGTTGTGGAACTATACCAAATTCGCGCTTCTCCAGGGCGTCACTCGCGATGTCATTACTCACGACAATGACTTGCTCCGTGCAATCCACTCCAAGGCCAAACGCTACGATGTTCGCGTCGAGCATCTCTGGACCTACTGCCAAGTTATCTCAGCCATGATGATGTCGATCGCACACGGCTCAAACGACGTGGCAAATGCCGTCGGCCCATGGTCTGCCGTCTACCAAACCTTTAGGGCCGGCCAAGTAGCCACCAAGTCTGGCACTCCCATCTTCATGTTGGTTGTGGCTGGTCTCTTGCTCGGTCTCGGTTTCTGGTTCTATGGCTACCACATTGTCCGTTCGCTCGGTAACAAGATCACCCAAATGTCACCTACTCGTGGCTTCTCGGTCGAGCTGGGCGCTGCCGTCACTGTTTTGCTGGCCTCGAGGCTTGGACTGCCCGTGTCAACTACCCAGTGCTTGACTGGTTCGGCGGTTGGTGTTGCTTTGATGAATTACGATCTTGGTGCTGTTAACTGGCGCCAGATTGCTTTCATCTTCTCTGGATGGGTACGTCACTGTAAAGTTACACTTGGCTTGCTTGTTTACTAACATGCCCTAGGTCCTTACTCTTCCCGTCGCCGGTCTTATATCAGGAGTCCTTTGCCTCATGGCACTCAATACCCCTCATTTCTAAATCATGTGTTTGTCTCCTGCCGCTGAAATTCTTGGTATAGCTTACCCCCTACGAAGATGTTTCGGTAGTATTTGGGAAGAGAAACAGTATTCGTGAGGATATGCAATTTTCCTTGGTATAGAACAATTAATATTGTTTCGTTGCTTTTCAGCCAAACCGCTATAGTGCACTGGTTACTTTGTGAATTAGGCACACCGCAAGCGTGCGAGTGAAAAAGATTACTTCAGCTTCGCCGAGTTCTATGTCTTAGGCTACGTGCTATGATCGACGTTCTTTTGGAGCAACGCGACTCAAACGTTGTGTCTCAGGATATGTTAGGCGGATGCGGGTCGTGACGACCATAGGGGCTTCCACTATTGCAGGGGCCGTCATACTCAAAGATGTGTTCTCGCTTCATCTTGTTCGACTGTCAAAAGTGGTCAAAATAGCTGACATGACATCATGAGCAGTGACTGTATGGGCCTGTTTCTTTGTCAGAAGTGTTACGACCGGTCTTGGCACCAGTAAGGTAGCTTGGCCTCGGAGTACCTGACAGCCACGACATCTGTACGTAGTGGAGCGCTCACAGATCTCCGCGGATAACATCTCGTGATGCCTTTGTTTGTTACTGTCGTCGTCGTTCCAGACAAGATATTCAAGGACTCACTTCTCCACTCCTGCACCCTACACGTCGTCCCGCAGCCACACAACCTATAGCGGGCACTATAGTACTGCCACAATTAGACGCAATCAAGCATGTCGATCCTCATGTCGCATGGGTTGCACTGCGGGACATCAGTTCTTGAACGGTGGTAATACCAATGTCACGAACCTTGTTCGTCATAGTTACCTCACCAAATACAAATCACTATGATGTACCCTCAACCATCTACACCTAGTATATTATTCCACCCTCCATCATTCAATATTCAGCATACTCTCAGACTCTCTGAAATACTATCATCATGAGTACGCAAAACGTTATTGTCGTGCCAGTCGAAGGTGGTGCTACCCACCAATCTAGTCAAGATCAAACAGAAAGTAAGCCAGAGGTACTAGCAAAACGTCGATACCATGATTGCTGATATTTTGTCTCCAATCCAGTTGCCTCAACCATTCAACAAGCTTTGCACGAGAAAGCACACCCAAAGAAAGAGGAGCCCGGGCCTTTCAAACAGATTATAGGTCCGAGGCGCCAAACGCACGAGATATTCGAATTGATACTAATGGTGCTGCAGCTAATCAAGAGTCACTCTACCAGTACATCAACGTAGGTTCATTGTTCTACACCGTGCTATATACCATATCTGATGCATTCTCGCAGTGGAATGACCCGGTCCGTACACTCGGCTCGTATGTCGGCGCCCTCAGCCTCCTGTTTGGCGCACACTATCTCCCTCTTACTCAGATGGTTCTTAAAGGAGGAGTGACTGCACTTGGATGTGAGTTCCTGCATGTAAAGAATTCTGATTGAGTACAGGACTAACGCAAGCCAATCAGTGGTATCAGTGACAGAGTCCGCTAGCAGAATGTTGGGCAACCGCTCTTTGTCCGCTCAGTTAAGGCCGAGAGAGTACAAGACGTTCCCCGAATCAACTCTCAACGCTACACTCAAGGACATCCATGACTTTGTTCAGTATGCTGCTGTGCAAGTTCAAAGGATTGTCTTTGGCCAGGATTTGCAAAAGACTTTTGTGGTGGGTTTTCATTCTGCCTGCCTTTATAGACGAATCCTTGGCTGACCGTGCCCCAGGCATTCCTCAGTCTGACTGCCTTGTACTGGCTCGTCAAGGCCGTCTCTCCTTTCTGGTTAGCTGTAATGGCCCTGACCTCGATCTATGCCGCCCCTCTTCTCGCTTCTCCTCAAGGTCGAGAAGTCATCCGCGATGCAGGCACACAAGCTCAGGAATTGGCCAGTACAGCTACCCAAAAAGGGCGTATGGCGGCGCAAGATGCAAGTGCCAATGCTCAAAAACTTGCTAGCGCTGCCACCGAAAGCGGACGCGCAGCTATCAACGATGCCACCGCACGCGTCGGATCACTTGCAAACAGTACCAAGGAGACTGGACGTGCAGCAACTAACAGCATTGCCTCGAGCGCCCAGAACATAGCTAATCAGGGCAGCGAACTCGCTCAAAAGGGCAGAAATACAGCGTCCAAGCTGTCTGAGCAAGCCAACAATGCTGCATCCCGTACCTCTGAGTCTGTGACCAGCAGCGTCACATCCACACAACAAATGGGTTCAAACGCTCAAAAGACCGCCAACGCTGCCAACCCCACTTCTACCAATATCACTTCCTCCTCTTTTTCACCCAACAACAATACAGGGACTTCCCTCCGCGGCCCAGAAGGCGACCGCACAACTCCCCGTGGCACAGCTCATCACGATGCCTCATATCACGATACTCGCCAGCAACACGGTACCGCATCGTCAAACCCGGCTTTCACCTCCGCCACAGTAACGGATACAAACACTCACCATCCGGGTGTTATGTACACAACGGCGAGAGATGAAGCGGTTGAGCGCAGTGTCTTGGAGAGGCCGCGTGGGATGGCGGGGACGGTGTGAAAGAAGGGCATTTTCGTAGGGTCTGATGACGGTGCGACATGTTTTCTCTGAGAGGTGAGTCGGTGGTCTTTCTTAACTTGGCGTTTGGTCTCGAGGAGGTTTATTTTTACGGAAAAGTATGCGTCGCCAAGGTCAAATGGATACCGTCTCCATATTGCAAACTCTCTTGGCTATCCGTTTCAATCAAGTAGAAAGGAAGTGACTCCTCTCTATACATCTGTGCAATCTGAAACAGCATGTTCCCAAGAAACAAGCTACTCGTCGAACAAAAAATGAATCTATCTGTGCTGCCGTCCTCTCGCTTACTTATGGCTCCTTCGCCCAAGAAGATTGGGTATGTACGTTGTCCAAATCTCTCCTTTCTTTTATATCCAGCCTCGACCAAGTTCCTGTCCTTGGCCAAATAATCTCTCTGCTAACAACAGCTATAGAGATGCGTGCCCAGATCCGCCAAGGAAGCCAGACATGGAACCAACTCACCAGGTCTCGAAGATGCACTTGGATCCTATGGGAAAAAAACTACTTTCTCAAATCTTAGTCCATTTGAGTAGCATGCCAGCAGCAATCACTGGCAGCACACTGACGAGCTCACCCAGCCCGGCGAACTCGGGTGGAATTCTCGCGTGTATAAAAGCTCCAGCTGCCAGCAGAATAGCAAAGATATTGTACACAAAACTCCATGCAAAATTGAACCAAATGCGATGAGTTGATTTTCGACTGACGTTGATGGCGGTAAGAACGCCTGCAATACTTGGACGCATGAGAACAACGTCTGCCGCAGATTTGGCCACGTCAGTCCCTTCGTTCATGTACACGCCAATCGAAGCTTGGGCAAGAGCAACTGCATCGTTGGTTCCATCTCCACAGAACATGACGACCGGCTTTTGGTGGCGTCTCTTGGATCGGCGTGGATCTGTGGCGCCGGCGAGAAGCGTGTTTACGTAGTCTCGCTTCTCTGTTGGGGTGCAGCGGGATCGAACATTCGACGGAGGAATGCCAAGCTGGGTCGTCACTGTGCGGACTGCGCCTTCATCATCGCCGGAGAGGACATGGACTTTGATACCATCTTTCTGTAGTTGAGTTATGGTATGGAATGTGTCATCTCGAAGGGAGTCCTCGAGGCCAAATATGGCGGCGAGTTCACCGTCGATAGTAAAACAGAAGGCGGTGAGACCTTGGAAAAGTATGGCCTGGACGACAGTGTTGTTCGAGAGGCCGAGCCATCTTGAGTTACCCGCACGGAGAGCACGTCCGGCAAAGGCACCCTCAATACCTTTACCGACTAAACTTTTCGGGTCACACACCGTCGTAGCAGCAACACCTTCAGCCTTAAGGTAGCTTGCGACCGCAGCCGAGACTGGATGCTTGCTACTACTGATCAGTCCTAAAAGTAACGCCTTAGTGCTTGTCGAAGGATCCAAGTATTCATGTTGAGTAATGGCAAGTTTCCCTTGAGTCAGTGTGCCCGTCTTGTCGAACACAACGTGGGCCGTCTTCCACGCAGTCTCTATAGCGTCTGCAGACTTGAAAATAACACCCTTCTCAGCGGCAACACCTGTCGAGACAACTATTACCATCGGTACTGCAAGGCCAATAGCGCATGGACATGATACAATCAAAACGGTAATAGCGTAGGTAATGGCTTGTATCGTGGCTTCAGATGCTGGTTTCTCTTGGCCTGCGATGCCAACAGCCATCCATATGCAAAACACAATGATGGTGATGGATATGACAACCGGGACGAAATAAGCTGCTACCTGATCCGCAACCTGCTGGATCTTCGGCTTAGATAGTTTGGCTTCGTCGACCATGCTCGCGATCGTGTCGATGGTGTTTTCTCCAGGAATACGAGCAAGCCGAACCGTTAGGACTCCGGACCCATTGATAGACCCAGCGATGACCGATGACCCTTTCGACTTCTCAACGGGCCTCGATTCGCCAGTGAGCATGGACTCGTCAGTCTCAGAAACACCTGATATGACAGTACCGTCAGTTGGGATCCGCGAATCTGGCGAAACCTTGAAGATATCACCGTACTGAAGCAGGCGTGCGTCAATAACTTGTTCGGTAGTACTGGTATCCGAGCGAACGAGGGTTGCAGTGGCTGTTTGCAGCGAGCGGATAGATATCGACTCGACAGCTTTCTGGCGGGCCAACGCAGCGATGAATCGACCGACCATGATGAGCGTGACTAGCAGTGTACTCGTTTCGAAGAACTCGCCAGTCGACAACGGCTTGTGATTGACAAGATACCCAAACGCTACAACCGAGAAGATGTAGGCAGCGCTCGTACTCAGAACAATGAGAAGGTCCATTTCAATTACCCCCGAGAAGACCAAGGCTTTGACAGCTTTCGGATAGAAAGGCCCAGCAACTACAACTTGAATGATAGATGCGAATGCCAATGATATAGACCCAAATGATATCTCCTTCTGATCCTTGTCGGGAAGCGGTGCCCATGCTAGGATCAATACAGGAATCGTGAGTAGGATAGACAACAGTGTCATGTAACCCACATGACGGACATGTCTAGCACCAGCCTCGAAAGTGGGATCGCCACTGGGTAAAGCGAGTGACATGGACTCTGACCAGCCCTTTTCAACGAGATCACGCGCTCCAATGACTTTTGCGTCAAAATCAACACGAATGGTCCTTTTGTCAAGTATCCTGATATCACTGACTCCCTCGGGCCAGTTGCCCTTGACGATATCATTAACGTCGCCCGTGCAAACGAGTTCGAGACTGGAGCCTTGGTTTGTAACGCGCTCACATTTGAACTCGGTTGTTCTTTCCAAATGCTTAATAATTTCAGCCACGGATTGTGAGCGGATATCGAGGTCGAATTCAGCGCGTGAAAGTACAAGGCTTGTCTTGAGTCTCGTGATCGATGGAAGTGTGACCAAAGTGCGCGATAGCTTCGTTTCGCAACCAGTGCAAGTCATGCCTGAGATGCTAAGGATAATATGTTCTTTCTCTGCGAGGCCCTTTTCGAGATGGCAGGCCTGCACCTCGGTTGGTTCGATTTCTTTTATGTCGGCAACTGGCTCTTTGCCCCCGCAGCATGTTCCGGTAGATTCGGCGGCCTTTTCATTACTGCAGCAGGCTTCAGCACCGGAGGTCGCTCTAATCGAGGCACCAGCTTGGTTAGCTTTGGGCGCGCAACAAGACTCGGCTGAGACACAAGGCGCGACTGAGGAAGGAGATCTTGAGCGCCTCTCGGAGCAAGGTCGTCGCACTCCTGAACAGCTTGAATCTTGGCCAGGAGTAAGCGTATCGACGAAAGGAGAGGATGTGTCCCCGCAGCACTTTGTGGCTTTGATGGAATCGACTTTGTTGGTGTTGGAGGAGCAGGGGCTGTCATGGTATGATACTTCCCCAGCTTGGTATTCACAACAAGCGTCCTGACAACCGGCGACAGAGTTGTGCCTGATCTTAGAATCGATAACACAGCAGCTATCTGCGTCATCGTAGGCTGGATTCTGAGTTGAGAAGTGAGTGGTAGGAGGGAGTTGTCGTGGCCCACAACATCCGGAAGTGCAAGTCATAACTGTGATCTAGATGAAGTTTCAACAGCCGGGAATCTAGTATAAAATCATGAGGATGATTGAACTGTCTCCGGAGAACGGACTGGAAACAGGACTGCCTGCTTTTTGACATAGCAGCAGGTGAATAGTAGAGAGTCCGTGCACTATTCTAGCCATCGGAATGATCAAGTGAAAGCCAATAGCTCGCGTCGCATGGCTTAACGATGACATATCGTTTTCAGCAGACACATACAATATGGGCTTTCACATGTGTCGGTGGCAACCAATGGATGGTAATAATACAGCTGAACTAGTCACAAGTGTCTACTGCTGATTCATGCCGCGATTATAGTACAAGTATTGAGACGCTTTCCGGAGATGGTGGGATCTTCGAACCCATGCTCGTTGTGCAGGGCTTGAACCATCTACAGAAATGCAATACAAATACTAAGCCTAAATGATCGCAACGTCGACTCCAGGACCTCTTTTTTTTCTTCGCTGCCTCCGCACACGTCTCGTTATTTACGGCAGCCCGACGTTGTGTTTTTTCAGCCGTCAAAGCACTATTACAGGAAGGCTACTGAGATGGTAACCAGAGCAGGCTGCACTGAGTGCAAAAAAACTGGAGGTTCTCCACGCGACATACGGTATCAGACTACGTAGATACCTAGTAATTCGATTACTAAGGTTTCTTTGAGAGACGTTGTA